>PVLD010005149.1:0-115726 GCA_004027595.1 Dinomys branickii | reverse complement strand
TTTTTTTTTTTTTTTTTTTCTGTTGTTGAGATGATTAATTGTTTGACCAATTTCACATGTCTGTATCTGTGTTCATGAATATACACTTCGAAGATATCAATAGGTAAAGCAACAACCATTGTTGAGTCCATGTCACATTGTCTGTAAATCAGTTTTGATTGTACTGTTTCTTATGCTACTTTGTGTCTGTTTGTTAATATGTTTTTGTGCTTTTACTTTTAAAATAAAAAAAATAAAATAAAATTTCTGTCAGTGTCTTTCAATAACACCAAAATCTTACATTTTTGGTGGCGTGACTCAGACCAGTTGGGGTGTGTAGCTCCTGGGGATTTCTTCAGTTTGAGCTCCTCCCACCAGTGAGCCACCCCCTCCTCTGCTCTCTGCCTCTGCCATTACCAGCCTCCATCCAACACCAATGCACTTTGCCTCTCACAGGTGAGCTGCTCTGCATTCCAGGAGCTCCTCTCTCTCTCTCCAAAAATCATAAGCCCACATCAGGACTCTCTCACATCCTTCGGGATGCCTCTCTCTCCCCTAGGTGATGACTAACAGGGGCAGATGGGCATTTCTCTATAACTCCCCAGTGAGGATGATGATCCTCCTAGGGTTAGTGACTAGCTTCTGCCTGCAGCTCACCTCTAATCTGATCACTATGGGAAATACTCTTATACTCTTTCCTAATCCCAAAAACACACTATGCTTAGGTGTCCCTTAAAAATCTTAAACACCCTAGGTCTTTGAGAGACCATTAAACCAAAATGACTAAATTTTTACTCTCAGACAGCCTGGCCTCAATACAAACTCGATAAAGGCAGCTGCTGACCCAAGGAGGTACTTTTCATTTCAGTATGCTCTGAATACCTAGACAGTTTTTGCTACTGCAATGGCAAATGATCAGAGATATCTTACATACAAGCTTTTTTGTTCTCAGGGCATGCCCCTCTCTCCTTCAGGTGTGTGGGGTGACCCAAATACTTTTAGCTTGCTCCATGTCACAATATCCCCCACCTGATACCCCTCCTAATCCTCTAGACAACATTCCTTCTGCCTTTTTTCCTCCCCCACCATACGCACAACAACCTCCTCTGCTGGCCATCTCCTTCTCTTCTTTTCCTCCTGCCCCAACCTCATACAACAATCCACCCCAGAAACCCTTTTCAGTCACCTACCACACATGCCCCCCATTGCACAGCTCCTTGCTCAAGCATATAATTTCCTGTCCAGCTCTTCCAGTCTTACAGCATGCTGGCTCTGTGTTCCTTTTCAAAGGTTTATATATGGCCTCCCCCGCTTATTAGAATGCTTCCTCTTTAACATTCCCTCCCACAACCCAGATCATCAGCCCTCTCTGTATCTACAGCACAGATCATTGGCCCCGTAATCTCACTTGCCTAAGTTCTACAAGGGGCAACCTCACACTTGGAAACCTCACTCACTGCACTCAATATATCATACCCAGTGCCTCTAGCAGCATCTGCCCTCCCAACGGCTGGTTTATGGTTTGCCTCACAGGTGCTTATACTTGCCCGCTCCCCCATGGAGGGGAACCTGCACTCTAGTCCTTCTGATTCCAGGCCTAACCCTAAATTCCCAAGAAACAATAGAGGTTTCACTCTTAACACAATCACCAACTACACACCTAACCCAAAAAACAAGAGACATCCACACACCCATTCTCATGGGCATAGGGATACTTTCTGCCCTTGGGACAGGCCTTGGGGCCGGAGGATTGTGAATAGCTACTTATTTCTATCAGCACCTCTCTCTTGACCTGACTCTCTAAATAGAAGAAGTTTCAGGATCCATCACCATTCTCCAAACTCAAATCCATACTTTGGCGGCTGTAACTCTCCACAATCAACCTGCTCTCAACATCCTGAGAGCAGCAAAGGGTGGTATATGTGCCATGCCTGGAGAGGAATGCTGCTATTTTGTCAACCAATGAGGTATCATCATGGATAAGGTAAAAGAGCTTCGTGGGTATATGTGGATAAGTGGGGATCAACTCTTGACTCATGGGCACCTACCCCACTTCCTGTCCTTGGGCCACTTACCATGATCATCACCCCGTTGCTTATAACACCCTTTGTGCATTTCTTTTCAAGCTTTCTCCAGTCTAGGTTACGAGCCCTCACCACTAGAGAATGACTAGTCTTGAGAGATTCTCCAGATACCAGCTTCTGCATGGGCCTGACTCGTCATCCAAAGACCACAACAGCCCCATCACAATGCCCCCTGTCAGCAGGAAGCAGTTTCAGAGAGTCATTGTCCCTTAACAACAAAAAGACAGGAATGATGTATCTCTGCCCACATAAAACTTTGCTAGGGCCATCATGGTGACAATCCCATATGGCGTTAATCCCAAAATCACAATGTGTCCCTCCAAGACTAACTTCCATATTCTTTTTCTACCCAAACTAAACTTCCTCTTCCCTTTTCACACGTGTCAGCAACCCCCCAGTTCTCCTGAGACACGACACCTTGCCTGACTATACTAACTCCGCCCCTAGTCGAGCCTAATAAAACCCCCACTCCCCAGCTCCCTCCTCCCAGGATCCTTGCAGTCTCCTGCAACCCTGCTGCCCTGCAATAAAGGGTTTTTTTCTTTTTTAAATCTCTGTCAATGTCTCTCAACAGCATCAAAACCTTATAATTACTAGTTCCTTCTTCTCAAAAACTTGATAACCCTAACCCACAAGTGCATTCTGTTGCATGATATCGTCCTGCAATTTCACCACCCACTGGGCTGTCACCTGTGCCGGGGGATGATCATGTTCCACCTCTTAAGTCCTTGTTGCCTGTCCGTTGGCTGCTGATTCAGCTCCCAAATCCTATCTTGTCCACTGTTTGCCAGGGCTGCTCATAAACTGTTCCCCATGGGGTCCTATGGAAGCAGGTATGTGGATAGAGTTTGGCATGCGGGGTTCTTTCTGGAGGTAAATTTCTGTGGGAGAGAGGGGCAGGAAGGAAGACTGAGCAGAGAGATGCAAAAGACTACAAACCTTGGACCCATCCATTGTGAATTCTGGATTTGGGTTCTCCCACCTGGGGCTTTCACACCATTGCGACTCATCTCAGTTACCGGGTGTGGGGTGTACTGGAAAGACCATGTCCTTGGGGAGGTGGCCTCTGCAGGAGGGGCAGCCCTGGACCCTGGGAGCCAGGGCAGCTAGGGGGATCTGGACAGTGCTTTTCCATGTCCATGCTCCGGGGGAAGAACTGAAGGACGCTGGAGTTACTTTCATTTGTATTAGCTATTAATTTATTTACAAGCTAAAAGTATGCTGTAAATGGCAATATAATGTTTAAATTATTAATTTATGCTTTTCTCTCTTCATTTTCCCTCTTTTCATTTTCTCCATTCAAGGGAGATAACAACCTCTTGTATTTCTTTTTTAATTGAAATGTATGTTTATTGGAACACAGCTGTAGTAGTAACGATTCTAATCCTTGTTGGAAGTTGGTCCATTCATGCAATACCCTCTATCCACCCTCTATCCATCTCCTTCCTGCGTCTCCGGCCCTTTCCCTTTTGCAGAAGATCTAACTCCCCATTTCCCATTATCTGTCTTTATTTTTCTCCTTGTAGTCTCGGTTTCTCATATAAGAGAAACCACACAATATTTAAGCTTGTGTGTCTGGCCTGATTTACTTCACTTAGCACTGTGATCTCATGGTGCATCCATCTTCCTACAGATGACTCAAGTTTTCTTCATCTCAAGGGAAGTTTTTCTGCTCCTCTCTGGATTTTTTGTCAGAAGTTTAAACCTATCATTTTGAGAGTAAAGTTTGAAGAGGAGGCAATTTCTCTCACACTAAAAAGATGCTCCAGGATCGAAGGACCACAAGGAATACACACACATGTTTTGCATTGGGAATTTCCCTGCGTGAGAGGCAGTCTCAGCAGGAGCAGTTACTGAGTAGATGCAGGAAGGTATGCTGATCTGTGTCATAATCTTGGCCAAGAAGCTACAAGGGGTGGACCAGAAGAAGCACTTGGCCTGGCACAGCAAGTGTCCGAGAAGTAGTTTCTAGTCACCACTCTGTCACCACCGACTTGGAGCTTTGTGGGATTCCAGGCCTATGGCACAACCCTGAAATAAAAAAAGTAAGCAGCAAAATACTGCTGCAAGAAGAGCTGTGCATTTCCAGCTCGCCGGGTGGGATGACAGCGTGGCTTTAGAAGACATGGACAGGGAGAAAACGGAGAGTCGTGGTATTTCTTGCACAGCTATGTGTAAGGACTGATTCAAAGCCGCTTCATGCCTCCATCGTGTCAGCCCTGGGACCCTTCCCCCTTTCCTCACCACTCCCAGCTCCTTCCACACATCCCTCCTGTGCCCCTCGACCATCTGGAGCCCAGAACTCCAGGTGCGTGCTGCGAGCAAGGGAAGCATTTCCTGCAGAGCCTCTTTCCAGCTCCTCCTCCCTCCCAGAGGGTGGCAGGCCTCACCTCCCCCACACCCATCCTGTTTGCTCTTTCCCGCATTTATCTAACCTCAATCCTAGGCCTGCAAGTGTTTATTTATAGCACCACATTAGGGAAAGATTGGTCCGAACTCAGTCTTGTTTTTATCCTCAAAATATGTCACTCTTGCATTTTTTTTCTTTTCCTTTACATCACTTACCTTGGAGTTTTTTCGTATTTTTAGTTTTTACAAATGAAGCTTTGAACCTTTTAATTGTAAAACAATAGATTAGAATATTTGTGATAAAAAGCTTCCAACTTTCATTTAAAAATGGACACTTGAAGGGACTAGAACATGTTAATGTTTACTTTAGAATTTCAACTAGTAGTAAAGCACATCCTTTTGCAATGATGCCAAGCAGTATTAAAGATAAAAGGGGAAAGTTACATGTTTCAAAATCTTATTAGAAATACCCCAGAAAGCAAAAGTTGATATTTATTCATGTAGTGGATCACTGAATGGGTCTCTCTGAAAAGTTTATCTTACTTCAGAGATGATTCCCTTTGTAAAACCTGGCCTTATCACCCCCGTGATTCAGACGTGTTGAAAAGCTGCCAGGCTTCTGCAGAGAAGCCATGTATTTCCTTAATTCTTCCTGCCATCATGTGAAAGCGTCTTTAGTAGTCTCTACAGAGTGATCCCTTTCTCCATTCTTCCAGCCTCCATATACATTACATCTTCAGCCTTTCTCAACATTGTGCAGATTCATTCATTCGTAAGTGTTATTGAGTGCTCACAAAGTTTTGCTACAGTTTTGAGTATAAGGCAGTGAACAAAACAAGATTCTCTACCTCATGTGGCCTGTGGTAGAGAAAGGCAGCAAACAACTTCACTCAAAAAATTGTGTGTTGGGAGTTATAAGTGTAAATAAAAAGTAAAGTCGGGAAGAGGTTAGAAACTGTGGGGGCAAAAGCTTATGATTTTAGAAGCCCTCAAGGAGAAAGTAGTGTTAGCATGTATGGACTGGAAGGGGTGAGAGGGCCCGCATGTAATTACCCAGGCAGAGAGAACAGCAAGGGCAAAGTCACGTGGCAGAACTATGCCAACTGTCTTTGAGGAACACCCGCGAGAGAAGGGAAAAGTAGAAACGAGGTCTGAGGAAGGACATGAGGTGGGAGCTGGATGGGGCAGTGCTTTGTGGGACATTGCACAGATCTGGGCTTCTCTGAGAGAGGCGGGAGCCATTGGAGGAGCCTCAGCTGAGTGTGATGTAATCGCATGTGCTGTAACAGGACCACGCTGGCTGCCATGTTGAAACTGTCCAAAATGGGTTGTTCAGCACAGCAGCATGGAGTCCACTTAGAGACCTGCTTAATTGCTCCTCCCAGGGGTTGTAGGAACTTTGATGGCAGTAGCAGCAGGGGAAGTGGTGAGCTTAATTTGAAGGCACAGCCGCAGAACAATCCGTGCTCTAACTCTTGCTGCCTTCCTCACTGCTGAACCCATCTTCCTCCAAAGCCCGCTTCTCATGCTGCTTCCTTGCTGATGAACACCACAGTAATTCCTTCAGACCATTATGTTCTGTTCTTCTTTCTAGAGCTGTATGCCTCAGCAGCCTGGCATTCCTCCCATCTGCTTTGCTTTCTCCCACTTTGGGCCCGACTTCCCTGATCTAAATAACTTATTTACCTCCCCTGACCCTTCCACACTACCGACTATTCATCCCTCTTGAAGCACAGCCCACACTGTTCTTCGCCTCCTCCCTCGCATTTCATCCTGGATGCCTGTTTCAGGTGCCACCCTCTCAGAGCCTCCCTTCCTCCTGCTGCTGGCCACGTGAGCGCCTCTGTCCTGCACGTTGGCCCTCACGTCCTGCGCTGCATCTACTGACACTTTAGCAGCCACTATTTTGCACTTCTTTCTTAGTTTCCAGTGTGTCCATAATTCATAAGCTCTCCAACAACAGGGACTGGGTAACATAGACTTTGTAACTTGCACCTTGGTATCCCTTCCTCCCCAGCATAGACAAATCGCGTCATATGTCCTTGGGAAGTATTTTCTGGGCTGAACAAAATCTATCACATGCTCTTTGAAGCTAAGTTAGCTTTCTCATGGTGATCTGGCAAATTATCTTGGCCATGTAGTGGACATGGAAAAGGCAAGATGGTGCTCACCATTACCTACAACTCCTTCACGTTCTTAATGACTGATCCTAAAGGATCTTCCCTGGAATGGTAACGAACTTGAATGCCTGCTTTCTGGGACTGTAAGGAGGAAACCTCACATATTCCCGCCAGCACACCGAGCAGCTCTTTCTGGGTATGGCATAGCTGGCTGCTCTCTCATTCCTGCCCCCGTTTCCTGCCCGCCCTCTCCTCTGCCCACCCCGCAGTGTGCTGTGGGTGGGTTACTGTAGGTATCACTGGTAAGGATGAATCTCATCAAACCCTGCTGAGCTGCATATTTACACACGCGCCAGGTTTTTCTTACCAGCTGTGGACATCTTTGCAAACTCCACATTACCACCTAATTGAAATGGCTGCTTGGTTCCATTCCCCCTATTAAAGAGAGATTAAGGAAATCAGCTCAATACTTTTACCATTTTAAAGTCATCATTAATCTAATGCTCTTGATTTACTAGCAGCCTTTTGAAAAAAAATGTGTCTCTACAAAGCTTCCTCCTGATTTCCAGTCCCCCTTGCTGGTATCAAAAGACACTTCATTTTGCCTGCTCATTTTATTTCTCTTGGCCTACTTTAACGAGGCAAGTTTTACTCATTCCTGACTGGGCCTCTTGTAATGCTTATTTTTTCACACCCATAAACCTCTTGCAATTTGTCATTTGAATGGTGAGAATGAAATGTGATTTTGTGAGTTCCACTGGGGGTACACTTTAGGGCAGCATTCTTGTTTTCTCTCATGATATTTTTGTGTCTTTACCACCTCAGCAGCGCCATAGCTGAGGCATGTCAGCCCCACCCCCAGGCAGGCTTGGAATCTATTCCCAGACTGCACCGATATCCTCCTGCAGCCGCACCCTCCTTCACCCTGCAAGTGAACTTGAGGAACTGGCTCGAGGACCTGAACCTAAACAACTTGTCCAGAAGTTCTCCTTCCTCTCACTGGTCCTTCTGCAGAACCACAGCTAACAGAGCAGCTCAGCATCTGTGTGCCGAATACCTGACCTAGCTTCACATTTGGGCAGACAATGTAGCTCTCCAAACCCTGCCGAGCACAGGGATATCCACCAGTGATCACTGAAGGAGCTCCTTAGTGTTGAGTGCTGTCTGCCAGGGTACGAGCTTGCCACCTTATTCCCACAGGTGGCACGCTCTACTGTTCCTAGATGGATATTTTCCCACCCCCACTGCTCGACAGGAGGCAGCCTCACCAGATGGTACCTCTGACCTGGTCTGCTTCCAGCAAGCATCTCATGTGGATCCTCACTGCTCCAAGAGTGTTTAATGATTTCTTCCCACTTCAGGATCTAAGTTTTATGCTCATTAAGAACATTCTTAGAAGACAAGATGACGATGTTTGTTTCAATCCATTCCACATCCTCTAAGAAACATATTTCCTAGCACTTCCTTTCCCAGTGTCCTGAGTCCTCTTGCCAAAGCAGAAACTCTGACCAGAAGCGGTACTTCCTGCAGTGATGCTCAGACTTGGAAGTAGCTCCTTCCTCCTCCCCCTTTTGCAGCTCAGGCTCCGTTTGATTGATTGGTTGACTGACTGCAAAGCACAGCTTCACAGACTGCTGAGTGTCTCTTGAAGCTCTGCACTGAAAAAATCACAATTACCAGAAAAGGTTCTGTTTCTGAAAAGTTAAGAGACCTTATGAGTAGACTCACTAAAGATGGTTGGAAGAAAATATACCATGCACTCAACTGTGCTTCTTTTCTTTTCTAGAAAACTATGAAGCCTTAAACAACAATGAAATGGTCATTTAAAAATACTTAGGGTAAAATAATTTTAAACTGTGTTTAGTTTTAAATGTTGCTCAAAAGTCTCATGTGTTGAGAGGTAAGAACTGGTTGAAAGGGAAGGGTCCCTGGGGCTGTGACCTTGAAGGGAATGTCCTTGTAAGCAGCTCTTCCTTTCTTTCTCTGCTCCCTGAGTTGAGAAGCCTCTTCATGGGTTGAAAAGCTTCTTTCACTGTATCCTCCCAACCAGGCTGCTTCTGCCTTGAAGCCAGACAACCATGAACTGTACCTCTGAACTCATGAGCCAAATAAAACTCTCCTTTAAGTTTCAGGTATTTTGTTCAATGATGGGCAAGTGACTCATAAAAAACTGTAATACTTGGTATGGAAAATGGGATAATATTCCCATACATTGCTACTAGGGATGTGAACTAATACATCTTTCTAAAAAGAAAGTCCACCTCTCTGACTCAGTAATTTCCCATTTAGCAATATACCTTATGGATATAGTAAGATGACCAAAGAGTCATATATCAAGACATTTATTAAATTATTGCAGTTGCCCTTCAGTATCTAGAGGGGATTGATTCCAGAATATTTTCCATAGCAAAATCTACATATTCTCAAGTCCCTTAAATAACAATTCTCTTGTATATTATAAATCATCTCTAGATTTTTATAATACCTAACATAATGTAAATGTTATGTAAATAGCTGTCATACTGTATTGTTCGGGAAATAATGATGAAAAAAGCCTATGTGATCAATACAGGCTTGTTTGTTTCTTGAATATTTTTGATCCACAGTAGGTTAAATCTACAGATGTGAAACCCAGAGATACAAAGGGCCAGTTCTATTTGAAACAGCAATACTATTAGAGAAGTGAATATATGATGACACATTTATACCATAGAACTTTATAGAGCCATTGAAATGTTTCAAAGATTATTTCTCAACATATGCAGAAATATTAATAATGTAGTATTAAGCAAAATCATGAATATTCAAAACATTGTATTCTGTACTGTTGATTATGTCCCAGTGGTGCTGTGTGTACATGTGTAAGGCAGGGGGAAAGCATTCAAACGTTAGCACTGTCGCTCTGTGGAGTTAGAATGGATTTTCATTTTACGTTTTATGTTTCTGTGTTCTCTCAGATTTTCTATAATAAACATATATTTCTTTTATTGTCTTGAAATTAGCATGAAGAATACATCGGTGGTTAGGCTAGAGTTCACTGTAAATGTTTTAGCAACTGTAGATGTTGCTGGGTGAGGCGCACCCAGCAGTTAGTAAGTGGAGACTCTGATAGAGTAGTGATGTCCCTCTCCCAGTGGGTGTTCCTGTTACAATGTTAGAGATATTATGCTCTTTCAGCTTCACGGCTTCTGTGTGTAGCTCATTTTTCCGTGTCCAAGGGGACTGGTCAAAGAATTAGGCACAATGAACATGATATACATTGTCTTTGTTGAGGTGAACTTCAAGCAAAAACAGAGTGTCTGACAATGACCGTGGTATCTTTGTGATTCTTGTTGAAGTTGAGGATGCAGAACAGGATGCAGGATGGAGTTGAAGGATGCAGAACAGGGCCACTGAGCCGGGCTGTCCCCAGATCTGAGCGAGTCAGCCTGCCTCTCGCTAACACAAACACAGCTGAACTCAGCACACGTAAGAAGACTGACAGTCATTCTGCATTCTTAGAACAAAGGGTGTCTTCTGACTATGTCATTTTGTTTTCCTTGCAATGTTTTGAGTAACATCCTAGAGCAGCTGCCTTGAATTCTCTTGTCTGATAAAGAAGCGAACCGATATCTGGTGGAGAAATCAGACAGGCAAGGAAGGAAAGGGGAAACCTTAGCTGCCTTCTCTGGGCTGGGCCCACATGTGCTTTTGATTTTTTGAGCCACAGCGTAGCTGCAGAGCAACCCGCTGCCTTAGGATGCTACCTTCCTCCCAGCTCTGGCTCACTACTGCCATGGCAGGCCACGCGTGCAGGCTTGTCCCACGGGGGCCCCTTCTGTTCTCCAGCTGGGCACAGCGTCACCCCTTCCTGGACACCCGCCCCGCCCGCACTCGCTAGCGTCTGCTCACTAGGCAGCCACTCTGCCCCGCCCTGTGCCAGCACCCCGGTGCCCAGCTCTGACTTAACGCATTCTTTCCTGCAAAGGCTACATTTTCCTAGCCTCAAACCAGAACATGTGGGATAAGGACACTTTTCCATAATTTGTCTTGGAAAAGTCTTTTCAGTATAAGAATTAAATCACATTTAGTTATATTTAGCAAATATTTCTTATGAGGACAAAAATGTATGAAGTTAGCCTGTCCCAGCACATCTGGCGTGTACGGTCACCACACACACACACACACACACACACACACACACAGGCCAGCTCCCCTGGGGAAATCCAGGAGAAACGGCAAGGGTTTCCCCAGGACTCTCGCAGGTCCTGTTCTTCCCACCTCAGCTTGGCCCTGTTCTTTCCCAGGCCGCGCCTGCTCCCCCAGGAACGTGGTACATAATAACTTCGGGCCTGTGAACTCACAAGCCTGCGGCTTCCAGCCGTTGCTAAGCTTATCCCCAAAAGAGCTTTAGCGTTATCCCTTCCAAGACTGTAAAAGACTTTATACGTCTGATGAACATTTTAAAAATGAGATCTGTCCTCTCCTGTTTTCCAAGGGTAGTTGCCTTTTTTAAAGGTCAACTAAAGACGGAAACAGTTTATCTCAAACTAAAAATTACTTGTGGCAAATGTCAAAATAACCAATTGTGATGAGGGAGTGGAAAGCGGGGAGAGGACCTGCAGGAAGCTTCCCACGCCTCTCCCCGGGTAGGTAAAATCCCCTCTGCAGCTTAAGGTCAGCTCAGCCGAGAGCTCAGGTTCGGCGTATGAAGTATGCCCCTCCCCACCCCCAACAGAAATTCCAGGAGCGTTTAACTGCCTCACAGATGTTGCGATGTGACTCACAATCTGGAACGGCATGGAAACTCAGGAACTTTTCTTAGGGGCAAAATGTCTTCAGGTGCTCTTTTCACCTTGGTAACCTCGCAATACAATAGACTAAAGCAGGTTCTCAGCCGCACTGAGGAAGAGAAACCCCCAGCCAGCCCCTTTGGCTTGTGATGTGTGCAGGCAGTTCAGTCAAGCCACCACGCGCACAACTGCCACCACCGACTCAGGACTGGCTGGTGGCGGGCGCTGGTCGCTGAGCCCCCGGCGAAGGCTATGAGGGACAGTCCTCTCCCAGCAGGAGCAGCTGAGGTGAGGGGAAGGCAAGCTCCGGAAGAGCACGCAGCCTCCGCCCCCCCCCCCCCCCCCCCCGCCCCGTACCAAACTTTTCTCTGCTTCTTGAGAACAACAGCGCCACCTCTCTTTCCGCAAAGCAGGACATTGGTATCTTGCAAGGGCTGAGATGTTTTCATTTAATCCTTAAATATACTGTTCTACAAAACGAAAAGCCAAAAGCAAGTTTGGTTTCTAAAAATCTGCTGCGACCGAATGGCTCTGAAGTGTATCAGTGGCTCACCACTGAAGAAGAGGAGGGAAGGGGAATCGTTCAGTTCCAGGGTCCTCGCTCTTTTCCCATGGAGATTTAGATAAACGTGCTTCGGTCTCCCTGATCGTCTTCACGAGTGACAAGATTTCCCACATAGGATTTTTGTGCAGGTAGGAACCCTAGAGAATGTCACGCCTTAAGAGTAGATTTACCAGGAGGTAAAAGAAAAACAACTACAACGAGCAACAGTATTTTAGACATTCCATAGAAATGTATTGCGCTTGCTTTTCCAAGGACTTGATAAGACCATGAATCCCATCATTTGCAGTGTAATCAGCTAGAAAGACTTGAAACAGGAAGACGGAATGATCCAGCCAATTTAAATAGAAAAGGGATAATTTTATCAATTAATAGGAGACAGGTCAAAATAAGCTGCTTGAAAATAAATGGCTAGTACTGGAGAGAGATCTTTGGATATAAAGTTTCTCACTGTAATAATAATGCTGAGAGCTAACACTGAATAGTGTCTGCTACAGATTAGACATTACCCTGAGACCTTCGTATTTACTCATTTAGTTCCTCTCCCTCTTCTTCCTTTCCTCCTCCCTCTTCCCCTTCCATTCCCCCTCCTGCTGCTTCTTCCCCATCTTCCTCCTCCTCCTGCTTCTTTGCAATGCCAGGGCGCAAACCCAGGGCCCAATTCATTTCATTCTTATGAAGCAGGCATAGCGTTGTTACCCAGTTTTCATACGGATGAAGGGAGACATGAAATGAGTTGTTCACAGTTACATACATAGAAAGTGGTAGACGTGGTGCTCATGGTTGCCAGTTCTGCTGCTGGATACTTGCTGTGAACCACTGTGCACACACACAGCCTTGGGCTGAACAGCAGCTCCTGCTCAACAGTTTCACTGTGTTACTCAAGAAAAACCCCAGTAAAGGGCTCTAAGAGGCACTTACTGAGCATACACTGTGTACCAGTTATTCAGCCAATTCTCCCAACACCTTGAGGGATAGTTTTTCTTAGCCCTGTTTCACAAATGAGACAGACTGAGAGAGGTGAAGTAATTTCAGGACTACACAGCTACACAGTCA
This sequence comes from Dinomys branickii, assembly GCA_004027595.1. NCBI lineage: Eukaryota > Metazoa > Chordata > Mammalia > Rodentia > Dinomyidae > Dinomys > Dinomys branickii. The sequence goes on along the minus strand of PVLD010005149.1, from coordinate 102,804 downwards.
AGAAAGAGAAGGGACATTTGAATGGGTTTGAACCCATTATGGTTTGGACCCATAATTCCTACAGATATGATCTCAAAGAGCATAATCCTAAGTATTGACATCTAGAAATATCCAAATCCTTAAAGTCTAAAATCCCTAAATGTCTGAATGCCTACAGACCCAAATCCCCAGAACCACAATCCTGAAAGTTTAAAATCCCCAAAGCTAACATCCTGAAAAGTACAGTTCCTATTCAAAAAATAGGCTGTATAAGGGGGATGGGAAGATGAATTTTGGGAAGGGATTAGTACGTTTTTAATTATGTACAGGAGAGTTGACAAATTATTCAGCAATGTACTACTATGCTTGTGCCCCTTTACTCTTAGCATTATGTTTGTCTTTTAAAAGAATAAAGCTCTTTATTAGAGAATAAAAAGGAATTTGACAAGCTCAGAGATTTATGAATCAAACTGCTGATGATAGAGAGGTTCCTCCAGTGCTAGAAAGCACATTATATGGTGAACTATTCTTGGGTAGGGGTTCAACTGTCTAAGAAAATAGACTTCTATCATTTACCACTAAATCTAACATAGAAAGAGCAGTCATGGCTAATGTCTGACACTTTCCAAACTGTCCCTACTTTAAAAAAAATTAAAAAAAAAACAAAAACAAATGCTCCTGTTGAACCCAGCATTTCTAGAAGTTATCTTCTTATTTATGTATTAATGTATGGAAAAAGTAAGACACGTTCTCCATGTTTATTTGAAGAGCTGGTGTACTTTGCAAAAGACAGTGGGTTTCAGTTGAATCCCTAAACCATACCAAATTTGAGATTAGATGTGATTGGGGGTTCCAAAATGAACTTCAAGGTATTGCCAATAAAGCTTGTTTCATTTGGAACAATGCATTTGGAGGAAGAGACTGAGGAGTAGATTGGCCACGCCATAAGCAGCAAAGAAAACTTCAGTTTAAGACTGTGAAATGTATCTGTATTATCATTCCTAAGAGCGCGTGATTCCAGGAGCTTTCAATGAATGAAAATTGCATTTGCCTGAAGTTAATCATTAACTGTTACTTTCAATACAGCGATAGAAGTCAGTAGTACAACTATGTTAGCTACCCTGTATATACATATATACATAATTTTCCCCTTTCTTTTCTCTTTTCCCTCATCCCAGTTGCTCTTTACTTTGAGAATTTTATTTTCATTTCACAATGTCTATCATACCTCCTGATTTTTATTCACTCTTTCAAGTTCTTACACTAGTGAGACAATATGTTGCTTACACATGCAGGCACGATTATTTCACTTATGAGTATGGTCTCTAGTTGTGACCATTTACCTATAAAAGCCTCGAGTTTATCTTTCTTTATAACTGAGTAATATTCCATTATATCAAAATGCCACAATTTTTTATCCAGTCCTTAGTGGATAGACATTTGGGTTGCTTCCACAATTTAGCTATTACAAATTGTGCTGCTATAAACATGGGTGCACATATATATAGCTGTAATATGATGTTTTCAGATCTTCTGGGCAAATACTCAGACGGGCAATAGCTGTGTTGAATGGGACTTCTAGACTTAGTTTGCTGAGGAATCTCCAAACTGATTTCCACAGTGGTTTTACCAGTCTGCATTCCCCCCAGCAGTGGAGAAGAGTTCCTATTTTTCCACAGCCTCATCAGCATTCGTTATTAGTTTATTTCTTAATGCTAGCCATTCTTACTGGGGTAAGATGAAATCTAAAGATTGTTTTAATTTACATTCTTGAATGACTAGTGATGTTGAACATTACCTCATGTATTTATTTGCCATTTGTATTTCTTTATCTGAGAAGTGTATATTCATCTCAGGTGCCCATTTTAGGATCGGGTCTTTGAATTTGGGAAGGTTGATGGCTTTCAACCATTTATATGTTCTAGATAGAAGACCTTCATCCAAGGGACAGCCAGCTAAATTTTTTTCCCAAGTTTTGGGTTTTCTTTTTACTCTGCTGGTGATTTCTTTACATGTGCAAAAACTTTTCAGTAAGATGAAGTCCCAGCTGTTGATTCTTTGAAGTATTTCCCTAGTGATTTGGTTTTTGTGCATGAACTCTCTACCTACCCCTATGTCTTCAAGATTTTTACCTACTTTCCATAATTGTAGTGAATCTCAAAATGTTGTCCTACCATTCTGTTAGATTGTAAAACTGTAGGCAAAGCATGACAACTAAGTATAGTTTTCCTAGGAAAAAATTAAAATCCATGGATTAATCTGTTTAGTTGTGAATCAGAATCAAGAGGCTGAACTTTTATAGATATGTAATGCCCACCCAAAATATATACATGTTTTACATTTTCCTAATAAGTAAATACTATATAAAATTATATCAATAAAATCAATAACATTCCTGTACACAAACAACAAACAGAATGAGAGAGAAATTAAGGAAACTGTACCTTTCACAATAGGATCCAAGAAATTGAAATATTTAGGAATCAATCTAACCAAAGAAGTAAAAGATCTATTCAATGAAAAGTACAGTACTCTGAAAAAAGAGATCGAAGAGGATGTCAGTAAGTGAAAAAATATTCCTTGCTCATGGATAGTGTTATGGTTGATACACTGTGTCAACTTGGGGAGTCTAGAGGTTTGGCTGAGTGATTCAGCAGGAAGCCAGGGTGCTTACTTTGTATACACCCTAAGTCTGTGAAAGAGGAAGGCACGGAGATTGTGTGAGAGCTACCACCCATTCCCTGGGTGGGGGTAGCCTGTTTACAAAGTAAGGTAAGGTAAGAGGCTGCTTGCTGCCATTCCTCCCTTTTGCTCTGGTTGTTTTTGCTGTGCTTTGCTGCCCTGAACAGTTTGCCCTCTGCCTTGTGCCACTCTGCCTCAGAACCAGCCAAGTATGTACAGAAACCTCCACGAACTGTAAACTAAATAAACCTTTCCTTCCTTCATTTTTGGTGTTGGGTATTTTGTCTCAGCAACGAGAGAAAAGTAACCAAGACAGATAGGAAGAACCAACATTGTGAAAATGGCCATATTAGCAAAATTGTTGTACAGATTCAATGCAATTCACATTAAAATACCATTAGCATACCTCACAGATCTAGAGAAGACATTCCTAAAATTCATTTGGAACCAGAAGAGACCCAGAATAGCAAAAGCTATCCTGGGCAACAGGGGCAAGTCAGGTATAATCATAATCCCTGACCTGAAATTATACTACAAAGCTACTGTAATAAAATTAACATGGTACTGGCTAAAAAACAGATGTGAGGATCAACGGAACAGACTAGAAGAAACAGTCACAGCCACAAACACACTCAGCCACCTAACCTTTGACAAAGGGGATAAACAAGCTCACTGGAAGAAAGATAGCCTCTTTAATAAATGGTTCTGGAAAAATTGGCTTGCCACCTGCTGACGACTGAAAATAGACCCAAGTCTATTACCGTGCCCCAAACTCAAGTCAAAATGGATCACAAATCTCAATATTAAAACAAACAAAAAAGAGTGTAATCTTTTGAGACTGAAATGTTCGAGATTATGTTATTTAGGATAGTGCACGTCTGGATTATGATAGATGCCCCGGGTGACCATGTGTTTGTTTGGTCTCAATTTTGTATGCTTCTTATTATCATATCCTAAGGCTGCCAAGTGAGTGATGTAATATCTGAATTGGATTTGTGTTCTAGATTTTACTTTTAAATTTTTACTTAATTAAATATCCCATGAGATGTTCATTGATCAAGATAGTAATGACTAGTTGACACTGACTACTCTTTTGAACTGAGACCTTAAACACCTTAGCTTTGAAAACAGCAGAAGTTAACTGAATAAGTGAATAAAGTAATTAACATTTGAAAAAATCCCTGGTGGAGTCATATAAGTGTCAGAGACGCAGATACAATTTTGTGTCCAACTAACTTGAAGGACCACTACCAAGAGAGATTTCAGAAACAGAGACCAGTGACTGCTATTTCCAATCAGCCATTTGTCCTTCCTCTGAGGAGGGCTTCTTGATTGGCCACTTATAAGCAGAACCTGAGTTACAGACTTTGGCCTTCTTTACAGGGCCCTATTATGCCAAAGAGCAGCTCATTTATCCCTCAGATCTGTCCGCTCGATGCAATCACTCAGATAAACAGATGGCCTGACCGGGGTGGTATTTTACAGCAACATGTGCTTGTTTGAATGACATAACCATGTGCTTTTTACTCTGGGTCTAAAAATCAAGTCATAGCTTTTAAATACTGCTTAGGGCTGCACAGGAGAGAACACTCAGACGTCAAATTTCAGGCTTAGCTTTACTTGTGAGTTCTATATAATTTTATATAGTATTTACTTATTAGGAAAATGTAAAACATGTATATATTTTGGGTGAGTATGCAGGGAGTGGGCATTACATATCTATAAACGTTCAGCCTGATTCTGATTCAACTAAACAGACTAATCCACAGGTTTTAATTTTTTCCCAGGAAAACTGTACTTCGTTGTCATGCTTTGCCTACAGTTTTACAATCTAACAGAATGGTAGGACAACATTTTGAGATTCGCTACAATTACTGATCATTATTCTATATCTAACAGAAGAGGAGGATAGATGGGTGCATTCTGCCCCAACTAGTAATCTGGTGGGATGACTGTGAGCCTTAATGGTTCTCAGGAGATCCAAGGGTGATGTAGGTAGAATACGATCTTCAATGATGGTTGTTATAGATTGAATCTACATGCCCCCCAAGCTTCATGCAGTTGTAGGTGAGGGTTTTTGCAAGTGGTTGGATTGAGGGTGAGATGCTGGCATTAAGGGCATGATACTGGGATTTAGGGTGTATGATTGCTAAATTAGTCCACAGCCTGGCTTAATTCTGGGTGTGGTGTGGATCATGGGAAGGCTCACCCAAAATGCAGGTAGCTCGAAAGAGAAAAAAGGGAGAGGCAGGCTGCTCCTACTGCTTGCTGCTTCACTCTCTCCTGCCTATTTGCCATGGTCCATTTCTCCTCTGTGATGCTTGTCTGCCAAGCCACCCTGCCTTGGAGCCAGCTGACTATGGACTGAAACCTCTACAAACTGTGAGCTAAAAACACCTTTGCTTCTGTAACTTTGGGTGTTGAGTATTTTGCCTCAGCAACAAGAAAATTAACTAAGACAATGGTGGAATAGTATGAATAAGAACAAAAATTGAGCCAGTGAAGCAGTTCTACACAATTTTCTTTTCATATTTTATAAATTTTACAAAGTAAGACTGATTTCTTGTGTTGGTAGAATTAGATGCTATTATCTGAGAAATTCTAATAAACTTCAGTCTCTTCTTTGTGTTTACTGAACTGCTTCCTACACAATTGAGAGGGATGCCCACATTGTAACAGCATGGTGGCAGATGTTATGCAGATAATTTTCTTTCTGATTACTTTGTAGTGCTTTTTTAGTAAATATTTTGCTTTGAGATAATTGTAGATTTGTATGCAATTGGAAAAAACAATACATAGGATTCCCTATACATTCTTCATCCACTTGCTCCAATGGTAACATCTGAGAAACAGTAAAATGTCACAAACAAGAAATTGACGTTGACATGATTAACGAAATTCCTTTAAGAATCCTGTTAGAATAAGTGTTTTACTTACATCATTTGTTTGTGAATACTTGGGTCTTAGCTTCACACATTTTGTATCACATTTATAGATTCATGTGGTCAGCAAGGCTGAGTGAAAAGTTTCCCAATAAGATCCCTGGTGCTAGCCTTCTTCCATAGCATAGCCACTTCCTCCCGCTCTCCCGGCCCAGCCCCTGATAATCACTCATCTGTTCTCCAACCCTGAAGCTTCACTACTGTAAGAGTGCTGTAAAAATGCAATCGTTTTTACAGCATGTCATCTATAAAAATGCAGAATATAACATGTAATCTTTAGAGCTTTTAAAGACTCAGGATAATTCCCTTGGGCTCTAACTATATTACATCCCAAAGTGCAGCAGTGCCGCAGCAGGTTTAACCACTCGCTCCCTGGAAGGTACAAGGCTGGTGCCCAGCTTCAGGCTATTACAAATAAGGCCGCCATGGTATTTGGGCAGCATAAGCTTTCCCTTCTCTAGGATAAACACCCAAGAGTCTAATTGCTGGATCTAATGGCCAGTACATATTTCATTTTGTAAGCCACTTCCATATTCTTTCCCAGATTGGCTACACCACTCTATATTCCTACCTTCAATATATCATATTGTTTTTATGATAAAAAACAAAATTCCACAAACCTTTCATCATATACCTCAGTGCAAAACCTCGGTGGGGTCTCCCCCTTTCTGACCATTTTTATCTGCTTACCCCTCTGTTATGGTTGATACATTGTGTCAACTTGGGGAGTCTAGAAGTTTGGCTGAGTGACTCAGCAGGAAGCCAGGGTGCTTACTTTGTATACATCCTGAGCCTGTGAAAGTGGAGGGCGTGGAGACTGTGTGAGAGCTACACACCCCTTGGGTGGGGGTAGCATGTTTACAATGTAAGGGAAGGAAAGAAGCTGCTTGCAGCCATTCCTCCCTTTTGCTGGTTATTTTGCTGTGCTCTGCTGCCATGAACAGTTTGCCCTCTGCCCTGTGCCACTCTGCCTCAGAACCAGCCAAGTATGGACTGAAACCTCCACAAACTTTAAGCTAAATAAACCTTTCCTTCCTTCATTTTGGGTGTTGGGTATTTTGTCTCAGCAATGAGAAAAAAGTAACCAAGACAGAATTTGGTACCAGCTGAGTGGGGTTGTTGCTGTGAATATACCTGGCCATGTGGTTCAAGATCCTTTGGAAAGTATTTGTGGGAAGAATTTTTTGGAAAGGTTTGGAGATGTCTGGTCAGAGCTCGAAAGACCAGAAGGCTGATAGAAATCCTGCTGGTAAAGACCAGGTTCAGGAGGTTTCTGTTGGGAAGAAGGACTTCATAAGTTGCTGAACCCCAGATGATGTATGTTATGGTTTGGCAGAAAGTTTGTCTGCATTTTCCTTGTGTCCAGAGACTTTGCCTAAGACTAAGATTAAGAGCGGCAGCGAACTGATTAATCTGACAAAAGGAATTTCAAGGCAGTCGAATGTTGGGGCAGTGGCATGGCTATTGTTGGGGGCTTTTAGCCAGATTTATATTGACAATCAAGAGCAAAGAGCCCAGCAGGATGATTTAAAATGTGAGTATGGACAGAAAGGAAGCTCCAGTAAAGCTGTGGACTGCAAAGATAAGGCTGAGGAGATTGCTATTGCTATGAAGGAACAAGAGAATGGAAAAGATGGCCTGAGGACATCACAAGCAGCAAGTCACCACCCTTTGCAACCTCGAAACTGTAAAGGTGAGAGACCTTACCTTGAGAAGGAAGCCAAAGCACACCATTTTCCAGAATGGTGGTGGCGGCCGCACCAGGTTCTATAATGGAGACAACATTGAGAATTTGTTCCTCAGAATTGGATTCAGTGTGCCCGGCGATACAGGTACTCGACCCCTATGGCCAAGGGAGAGGAAAGTTTGGCTACTGCTCCAGGTGGCAGCAGACCTTGGCATCGTCCATGTGGCCCTGGCTTTAGGTGCATGGAGAATGCAAGAGTTCTGAGGTTAAAGAGGCTTCCACCCAGATTTCAGAAGACCTGGGAGGCCAGGCAGTGTGCCCCTGAGAGGGCAGTGTGTGAAGCTGTGAGTATGAAGCAAAAGGTGCCCTGGAGACGTCAGAAGTTTAGAAAAGACAGGATCATGGATCATCTGAGGAAAGCTGCAAAGAGGGAGCAAAAAGAGCCTAAGAGAGAGACCGTGGGAGCTGTAACCACCAGAAGTGCCATAGGGGTGGACTCATGCAAGCCCTTTGGAGCTCACAGTGTACAACATGTTGCTTCAGATGGTGGATGTGGAATTACAGGACACAATGTTTGCCCTGCTGGATTGTGGACTTGCTTTGGTCCCAATGCTCTATATTACCCTGTTGGTGCCTTTTGCAATGGTAATGTTTATTTTGTGCCTTTAAATGTTGGAAATGTTTAATTTTCATTTGTATGGGGGCAAAATGTTATGGTTCTAATATAAGCATGTCTTTGTATCTGGAAACTGGTTTAAAGAAATGTGTCCGGGGGCTGGGGATATAGCTTAGTGGAATAAGCGCTTGTCTAGCAAGCGCAGGGTCCTGAATTCAATCCCCAGTACCGCAAAAAAAAAAAAAAAAAAAAAAAAAGAAATGTGTCCGGTTGCCAAGTTGACAAGGGGTGGAATGTTATGGCTGATACATTTTGTCAACTTGGGGAGTCTAGAGGTTTCGCTGAGTGATTCATCCTGAGCCTGTGAAAGTGGAAGGCATGGAGATTGTGTGAGAGCTACCACCCACCCCCTGGGTGGGGGTAGGCTGTTTACAATGTAAGGGAAGGAAAGAGACTGCTTGCAGCCATTCCCCCCTTTTACTGGTTGTTTTTGCTGTGCTCTGCTGTCATGAACAGTTTGCCCTCTGCCTTGTGCCACTCTGCCTCAGAACCAGCCAAGTATGAACTGAAACCTCCACAAACTTTAAGCTAAATAAACCTTTCCTTCCTTCATTTTGGGTGTTGGGTATTTTGTCTCAGCAATGAGAGAAAAGTAACCAAGACACCCTCTCTCTGGCTTATATCTCATAGCCATCCATTCATATCAGTGCCCTTTCAATATTGAGATACCTTTATTTTAAATCTCCTTTTAACTAAATTACAAAGTCTGAGTCATAGGATTTTTTGGTGTGTTACTCGAAGAGCCTGCACAATAATCAATCACCAGCAAATAGTTTTTGAAATATTAAAGTTGAACAGGTAAGAAGTGATATGAAGCAATGAAATGTGATGTCATGTTTAAAAAATTGTTCATATGCTCTTTGCAAATGATGCTGTACTCCCGAGTAATACTGAGAACCACTGTTATTCACCACTGCTGTGTACTATAGACATGGCAAACTAAATGTATGATTGTACTATTTTCCAAAAGGTGACATTGTTTGATGCTTTCTCTATGAAAATATTAAACTATTAAAGAAAGGCCAAGATAGCATATGGAACTTTAAATTAGAATTGCTTAATTAAATTACCCCCTTATATTGCCTTTCCCCACACGTTTCTTCTGTAGTGATCCTGGCACTAGTTTACATAGAGCAATATTCTGCTGGTAAATATTTAGGAACCAGATTTGTAGTCTTTGCCAATACCCATGCTTTAAACCCTGCAACCATCTCCAATTTCAGGGTACTGTTCAGAGGACACTGAATCCCGGATGGAGAAGAGAGGAGGCTCACAGGCTTCGGTGAGCCGGCAGGATCAAGCTTCAGCACACCACAGTTAGCAACGTGATAAACTCAGCTAGTGGGAGAGGCGCGCTTGGCAGGTTTGAGGCCTTGACTTCCAGCCCTGTGACCAAAACAAACAAAACTCAACTGGTGGAAAACGTTTCACTGAAGAAGCAAAATTCACACAAATCACCTGTGCATGTACACTGGGAATTTTTAAGTGATTTCAGTCCCCAAAACCTGTGCCCTCACCAATAATCTCTAATGGTTACCGCTCCCCTTGAAGTGGCCCAGTGCCAGTGTGCGTCTATTCAACCTTCTTGCCCCTTCTCAAAGATCTCTTCCTACCAACTGTCCTCTGCCCCTAGTTAAACTCAGGACCATATGCCAGAGGTGGTGAGTCTAAGGGACACGGGCTGCAGCAGGCCGCATGTATCACTGAGAGCTCTTAAAGATCCGCCATCACTGCCATACGTCATAATTACTTATCACAGTCTTTTCTGTCAGATTCATCATCTGTCATCTGTCTATCCTCTGTCTCGTCTGTTATCTATCTTTCTACCTATTGATTATTCATAATGCGTCTAGAAATTACACGGGTAAGGACTATGTCTATTTCGTCCATCTCTAGCACTGGTGGCACAAATGAATCAATGAATAAGCGGATGAATCAATGTCGTAAGCTGGGCAGCCCCACTCAGTCACTCTGCTCAGTGACACCGCCTCTTTTCAGCCCTGGGGGTGCCCTCGCCTCTGCTCCCGCAGTCTGTGAGCTTTCAGTCAGTGAGGTCATCACAGCACAGTGGGAAGTGCTGCCTTCCCAGCTAGACCCACACTGTGGGGAGTCAGACCCGCCTCAGCTGAACCATCCAAACCACTTCCAGCGGTGGGCAGCCTGGGCGGGGGGAGGAGTTTTCTTTCCTGGACATTCATCAACGTGTTTCTCTTCCTCGATGTTCTCCCTGTCCTTACATAGAGTCACCCATACTCCACTCGCCCATTCCGTCCTACAAACCGCCTCTCTCTCCATGTACTCTTTCTTTTCCAATCAAATTACGTTTGTTTTATCATAAGAGAAGTAAAGGGATATAAAATAGTTTTTACTGGTTTGTGTGTTTGATGTTGCAAACACAAATTGCAAAGCAAAAAAGATACTCTGACTTCAGAAAAAAGTTTTTTATGACTTCTTTTTAGAATATAAACTCTCTGGTGTGTGCATGCTTGTGCATGTGTGTGCATGTGTGCATGTGTAGGGAGTGTGGGGATGTGTATGTGTGTGCATGTGTGTGCATGTGTGTGTGTGTGAGCATGTGTATAATACTGAGTGCTCTGTCACCTGGGATCTAGAACAGTAACCATCACACAGCATCCAACATACAAAAGAATCAGTGCGAGGGTTTTTATCTGAATCACTTGAATAAAGAAGAGGAGCATGCAGTGAATTCTACAAAGAAATTCCCAAGACCAGAAAGATTTTACTCAAAAACATTTTACCTAAATATTTAAAAAAGAAAACTATCTCTTAATAAAAGTAATCCTACAAGAAATAAGCAACCAAATAAATCTGAAATTGAAATAACCTAATTCAGCAGAAAAGAAGTCAATGTGCAATGAGATTAATCTCGGCTATTTCCTAGACATCATTCAGACTGGATGCTGTAGGTATCAATTTTCTGAATTACCAGCTAATAAACTCTTTTTTATCTTGAATAATACTTTAGATTTATGTGGCACTTTGCAGAGTACTAAGCCATTTCTTATATAGTTGCAATCACTATACAAACAAAATAAAGTGCTTCTATGTTTGAAGACAGGCCAAAAGCTCCCGAACACAAAGGAAATAAAGGTAATGTGTCAGGATATGCAGCTTCATCCACTTCTTGTACAAGAAGCATCAGAGACAGTAGTAGGGACAGTAAACTGAGCCTCAGGTGGACACAGACCATACAGCTAAAAATATACTATTCGTAGCTCCCTAGCAACTTAATGTGAATATGTGATCCATTTTGTTCAGAAGTTTGTAAGTGCTAGTGTAGATAACTCCTTTAATGGGAAGATGTATCTCTCCCAACATCTTGCTGCTTGGGATACACATGCAATGGGTGGAGCTCTAGCAACCATTTCGGACTGTAAGGAAAAGGGTTCTTCACAACATTTAGCAACATATTGATTTAATAAATGCATAAACATGGTTGTCTTTATCACTCTCATTTCTACCTGCTTTGTTCTCGAGGCATAGACAACTGTATTCTAAGGAAGTAATTGTTGTGCTAGAGGTGTTAAGGGTCTACTTTTGCTATACTGTAAATGATCTCTATCCATTTGCATAGCTTACTAATTGTATAAGTTATTATACAATGATTTGGAAGTACCTAGTAGTAGTTCCTGGGAGAAGCACTGAGTGTAAGCCTTCACTGTAGCATATGGGACTTGTGTATGAGACTATATATTATAGATAAACAGCAGAGAAGAGACACCTACACTAGATTTGTGCCCATGTCCAAGAATGACAATAAGCTGTGTCAGGAAAGCAAGCGAAAGCCCTAAGGACACGTAAAGGATGACTGAGTGCAGAAAAGAAGGGAAGATTCATCTCAGGAAGGAGCCGACATCAGACATTATGGTGGATTCAGGTCTGAGGAGCCGAGGGGATGGGGCGAAGTCCTGTGCTTCCAGTACAATCATTGCATACTGCTTTAGGGTGTAAACTGCCCTACAGTTCTTGAGAACTCATACGAATGCACTGTAGAGCTATACACCATTCTTCCAAAAATATCCTGAACTCACAAACTTTCTAAATTCCTTAATGCATTTCTCACACAAAATAATATTCCTGCACTATCAAAAAGCCTTTGAGTCACTTTGAACAAAGTTACAGTAGGTTGTTCCCGTTTTATCAGTTTGAAAGAGAAGCTCAGCAAAGTCAGTAAAATTCCTTGAGATATTATGAACACGCAGTCTTCCCAGATCCCAGATGGACTCCTCGCCTGTAGAAAAGATGGAATTTCTGTGTGTGTTTAATAATGGCACTTTGTGTTGAAGCAAATGCTGAGATCTGGGGAGAGAAATGGGTGTTAGGAATATTTACTACAGTGCTGGCCTATAAAACAAGAGCTATTAGACTTTAATGCTTTTTTCCCTAAACTTTTTATAGCCTTTCATTTTTAATCGCTGCCAATCTGCTGATTTTATTTTAAATAGATACTTCAAGACTGTGCTTTGTCAAAACAGACAGATGTATTATTAAATTCCATCCAAAATTACATATTAGGCAATGCCTTTGTTTCATGAGCTACTGAGGTATTTGAATTTGTTATAATCTGGAATGACAAAAAAAGACCAGAGAGCAGATTTTGCAGGGCAAAATGCTCTATAATTTCTAATTGATTGTTGTAGTTGCAGATGGCTCTGTGAAATACATATTGGCCAAAGTGAGGGTGGTCACGGTCCTCTGTGTTCATTGCTGGGGGTCGTTGTGGCACCATTTTGTTGGGAATCACTGTGCCAAGGTTTTGTGAGAGAGGCGATACTGAAAGTCTCTGGGGTTGCTTTTCCCGTCTATTATTTCTTTAAAGATGCAAGGGGTAAACTCATTGGGCAATTATGGAGTATTTCTTTTCAAGTGGGTTATGTGGTAGCTTCCAATTACTGCTGCAACAAATTACTAACTGCTTCCTGGCCTACGATAACACAGATTTGGTATTTTATAGTTCTTGAGGGCAGAAACATGAAATAAGTCTCACTGGGCTAAAATTAAGATGTTAGCAAGGCTGTATTTACTTTGAAAGCTTTAAGAGTAATTCCTTTTCTTTGTCTTTTGTAGGTCTTAAAGGCTGCGTGCTGCCTTGGCTCACGGCCCTATCTCTGCCTTCCAGGCCAGCAGTGAGACCTATCCAAGCCTTCTCTACTCTGACCTCCTGGCCACCATTTTTCCCTCATAAGAACTCTGTGTGACACATCAAACTCTCACAGAAAATGGGGGATACTCTTGCCTCTTCAAGGATATCAACTTTTTCACATCTGGGGATTCCCTTTTGTCACAGAAGCTTCCAGAGCTGGGGACATGGACATCTTTATGGACAAATTCTTCTGCATTATATTGATTGTCCATTCAGTAAATGATATCAGGCAATTCCTGTGCATAAGTGCCTTCTCTAAAATTGAAAACCCATGCTCCATTTCTGTTCAGCCCAGACAACTCTGTCTAGAAAGCCATTTTAAAAAGAACTCTTAACTTGTCATTTTGATACATGAATAGAGCTAGAGACTACCCTGAGGAGGAATGCTGCCCCTGAGGACCTGTGCACCTGCCCGCCTGGCCAGTGCGTTGTGACAAGCAGGGGAGTAAAGTTCTGTATTCTTTTGCATTTTCATCCCATGAAGCAATGTAAAGACCCTAATCTCAGAATTCAGAAAGAAAATACTCAATGACAACCTCGTATGCCAAGATTGGTCACGTTTATATGACAGGTTCACCTGGGCCAAAATTTGAGGTTTAAGTATTAATTTCAGAAAAGGCAACTCTGGATGGAAAATATGGAACCCCCTTGAGACAAAGTGAGGGACAAATCTCAGTCACTCGGACCCATTGCCTGGAGCTGTGAGCGGGCACCCTGCCAGGTCGCCTCAAATGAGGACTCTGCAGACCAATCCTAGGGACGGAGAGGACTCAGTTGGTTCTGTTGATAGAACCAAAAGCAAGTCTTGCATTTCTGTAGAGCCTGTCATTCAAAGGGTCTGTACTTTGTCAAATCCTGGATACATTCTCCTTAGTTTTTAAATTGTCCCTTTTGTTGAGGCTAAATGTTCTTTCCCTTCCCTTACTGCCTCCAGAGCACCTTTGCTACCTAGAGTTTGTCATATCTTGGCCACTGTGGTTTTCCCTGAGTGGGACAATACCCTATTGAGTTCTTGGGGCTTCTCAATCAGTCCCTGAGAAGAGCTCCCTGCTGACCACATAGGGAAGTTCTCTCTTTATCCACCAGGAGGAGAGACACTTCGCATCCCCTCAAAGTTCTTGAGACCCTTTCAAGTCAGAAGAGAAGCAGCACAGTTCTTTCCACACACTCCATCGTCAGAGGCACCTTGCCGTCTCGCTGGGGACAGACTCTGGCACCACCGCCACAGGGAGGTGGGCCACATTTAAGGCAGCTTTGTCCCCATTGCTGCTACTCTCTTATTAAGAAAAGAAAGTCAGCTTATTTCATTGGCTCCTTTTTCACCCTGCAAAGTAATGATCATTGATATGCAAACCTTTTGAAGTTAATCTATCCGTTTATTCATTTACTGAGAATTTACTATACATAAGGCACTGTGCTTGGAATTCTCTTGGGAGTCTCTCTCTCTCTGAGGCAGAGGAATAGGAACACGAACACAGAGGAAACAGAGCACAGATCCTGGGTGGGATTGTAGATCTGGGTTGTTAGGGTGTCATCAATGTAACGTGACCTTGAGCAGGTCCCACCCTCTCTCAGGACTGTTTCATTTGCTGTGAAGGAGATGGCACTGGTTGGATGAAAAAAGCATTCACCCAGGAGGGCCACACTCTGTGCCTGCTGCACTTAGATCAGCAACGTGGGTAATCACAGGAGCTTTTGGAAGGAAAGAACCCTTCCAAATGGGGATATCCTTTAAAGGGAACACCTTTCTTCTCTCAGGTAAATTGCCCTGTCTTTTTAGCATGATGCCAAGAATAAGAGATGGAGTTTCAAATACACTCAAACAAAATGCTTACTTGTTATAAATACAGGATGTTAGAAACTTTTAGAAAATGAACAACTTTTTTTAGTAGATGACAAAGGTATTCCATCTCACTGTAAAAAATTTATAAATAACAAAAAGCAGAGGAACAGCATAAAACTTAGCAATAATCCCCATAATTTAGAAATACTCATACTGATGTCTTAGTGTGCTTCCTTACATTTTATAGTTCCCACTAAAGTTTAGAATACTCTCTATGTAATGCTTTCTTTGTTTTATGAAGTATTATGTCGTCAATAATTATAAAATATTGTGTGCTTACAGCTTTAATTTTGGAATCTACTTAAAAGTGTCAAAGAAAAAAAGAGTCAAGCCAAGTCTTTACCTTAATTCTAAGGTGGGGGTGAGGTTTGTCTCTTTCTCCTTTGGTGCTTCATTCTGTATTCTTCTCAAAGATCTCATTTGAAGCTCAGTGCGTGTGACAGCCAGCACTGGTTCTTCAGAGATGCGTGACATTTTCCTCTTGAAACATAGGGAAAACAGCATGTGGTCCCTGCCCTGTGGCCGCTTCTCCGGGCTGGTGCAGTGATTAACCTGGCATCAATTACACTAACAGCTATTTGAGGACGGAGGATATACAGCCTGGAAATTAAGCCATTAACACTAAATAAAGGCCATCATGAAACAGTCAAGAAAGCAGCTAGACACAAATACTCATCTCTTTTTTCTTTTTCTTTCTTTCTTTTTCTCCACTTTTAAAAAATTAGTTAATTTTATTGGTAGATTTTAAATGCATAATGATCACATCCATCCTAGGGAATTTGTACCTGTATATGATGTATCTCTCTTTTTCTTTCCCCATTCCCCTCCCCTCCATTTAACCTCCCCACCCTTTTGCTTTACATTGAGATTTCGTGGTTTCACCCAAGGTCAACTGGCTTGGTCAGGAGGATGGATATCTGGACAACAGGTCACAAAGCCCACTTCTCCTTCCAGGCTAAATTTGTTCTCCTTGTCTGAAGGCAGAGCTGCCTGGCTCTGTGTCAAATTTCACAGGGACTCCATTCCCCATAAGAGAAGCACACTTATGGCACACATCATATGTACTGCTCATTAAACTGTGTAAGTGTGTACACACATGTGTGCTCATGCACACGTGGCATAAATAAACATTTAAATATTTTAAGTATATAAACGATCTAGAAATACAGCAGAAGAAATTTATAAAGGAATTTGAAGTCAAAATACATTTCCTTTCTATATTTAATATGTGTATTAGATTGGGGGGAAAAGAAGAATCCAGATATGTTATGTACAGGTACAAGTTCCTTTTGATGAATGTGATCATTACATGTATCTAAAATGTACCAATAAAATTAATTATAAACAAAGAACGTGTATCAGTATGGCTACTGTTTATCTTCTTATCTCCTCATCTCAGTAAGAAGGTTTTACTGTGTTAAACAATTTATAATATTCATCTTTTTACTTATTTATTGAGGTCCTACTATGTATCAGTCTATGCTCCTGTAGAGACAAACACAAAGCAAATAAAAAATTAAATATGTTAGATGTTACTAACTGCTTGGGCAAGACAACAAAGTAGGGGGGGACTGGTAGTTCACATAGATGTGCATAGATGTTGGTCAGCAGGGCTGCAAAGGACCTATTTTAGTGTGGTTGGAGAGGCCTGAGCCTATTTAAGCGTATCATGAATGACCGACACAGGTCTAACCAGGAGACCTGTGAATAAAGACTCACAGGGTACGAGGGAGACGGGCAGTCATCAGGCGGCAGAGGAATCGGCATATTCCAAGGCCCTGAGTCAGAGATATCCTTGGTGCACTTAAGGAAAGGAAGGTGACCAGTGGGATCGTATTAGATCGGGACTTTAGCGTCAGCTCCCTCTGGGATAAACGGGGAGGGGAAAGGAGCAGGCTGAGGAGAGTCTGCGGAGGAGCTCTGAAGACGAGGAACACAGAATTAAGGATGGTTTGGGCAGTTATGAACAACCAGACTCTTAAGTGGCCCGGACAACAGGTCCACCCTCAGGAAGAGTGGGGCAGAGGATGGGCGGGAAGTGAGAATGGCATCTGGGGAGAGGCACGGCAGGATGCCAGCCTCGGTCTTGCTCAAGCCTCATGGGTGTCCATGGAAGCAGTGCTATTCAGTGGCCTGGCAATGCGACTTGAAGTCTGGGCTTCTTAATATTCCAACAAAAGTCCTGCATTCCAGAAAACTCTTTGATCCAGGAAAGTTGCCTTCTGTCATCCAAAACATAGCTGTTGACACTGATCAACACCTTCTAGATGTCACCTCTCAGTCCCTCTGCAGCTCTCTCCAGAGCGCCCCCTGTATGTCAGAGATGAGTCATTCCTAGAGGAGGAATCTCACAGAGAAACGCTATAGAAGGTAACTTGAGATCCTTAGTGATGACAACACTTCATACAAATACCTCAGCAGAATTATAGCATCACTGCATAACAGTGCTGGGGGCACATCGAAGGAGAGGGATGTAGCGCTCTAACCACCCAAGCCAGTGGAGTACAGAGGTTTCCCTGAGAAGCCAACCGCTGTGAGGGAGGCCCTGTGGGAACCAGATAAACTGAGAAGAGCTGACCTGCTAGCTCTTCAGAAATAATGGATGTGTCCTGTAAGATGTCACTGAATGGCTAGAAGTTATAAAACTGAGTGCCAGCCATGGACCCGACCCTACTGCACAAGCCCGCCAACAGCAAGCACACACAAAAACTTGCACCAGATGGATGGCCGGGCCACTCTGGAACCAAAATCTCCACCCTTTCCCAAGATGGTACATCAGGCCTCTTGTACAAAGAGATGACGACCAGAAGAGTTACTGAAGGCAGACTGTGAGCCTTTCTCTTGGGAGCCTCATGGCACTTCAGGAAAGTAACTGAAAGAGTAAACAACATCCAAAAATTACCAGAGATACTGTGAAAGGGAAAGCTTTTGTTCAAAAGGAAAGAATAACTGGGATGAGGGGAAGGTGAAAAGAAAGAAGGAAGGGAAATATATATATATATGTATAAACCCAAGATAGCTAAGATCACAGGTTTTTTTTTTTTTGCGGTACTGGGGATCGAACTCAGGACCCTGCACTTGCTAGGCAAGTGCTTATTCCACTGAGCTATATCCCCAGCCCCCAAGATAGCTAAGATAATTGTACTACTGATTTCTGTTGGTTTGCTGAAAGGAACAGTTATTTTTTTCTTAGTTTTTTAACCAATTTTGGGTGCTTATATCTGGTCATCTGAGCAACTACTTTGAAGACAACAATATGCAATAGAACAACCATTGTTGATTTCCTAACGTCTTGTTTTGAAATTCTGTATTGTTTATAAAGAATTTTTTACATTTTTATTCTCTGTAAAACAAAAAAGAAAGTAACTTGGCTCATAGATGGGGAAATAAAAGTGGTTCAAAAAAGAAAATAAATCAAAGAAGTAACTGTTGTACCTGTATTTTGGAATGGCTCTTTCTGACTCCAAAATTGTAGTCAGCCTTCCTCCCTCACTCCCTCCCTATATCCACCTTTCCTTCTCTCTGCCCCTCCCCTCCCTCCCTCCCTTCCTATGGTACCAGGACTCAAACCTAGGGCTGCATGCATGCTAGGCAAGCACTCTAGCACTGTGCATCCTCAGCCTCCAAACTCATGTTGCTAAGGTCATTTTAATCTGAATTTACCTTTGCCTCTTCCCCACTTTCACAGCAAAAACAACCTATGCAGGAATGCATTGTCCAGCAGAAGAGCAGACTCGCATCTGAGCGTCCAGTCAAGCGCAACAAACCCGTGAAATACTCAGAACCACAGAGGCAAGGAAGAAGAAATACAGTTCATGGAGCAAGCCCGTAATTGCAGCACGTTTAGAGCCTGGGACAGGCTCACAAGTTTGAGCCTAGCCAGAACACTTAGCAAGACCCTGTATTAAGTCTTAAAAATAAATAGGGCTGGAGATATACCTCAGGATGAAGGCCCTGGTTTGTATCCCCATTACCACAAATAAAAGAATTATAATTGTCTGTGTTGTTAGCAGCCAATCAGCAATTCAATGAGAACTGAAAATACTCTGCATTTTATAACATGTGATATTTAACTTGTGCCACATTGTACTGTTTATCTCCACAATAACTTTGTAGTATAAAAGAGATGTGATCTGTGTTTTTACATGTAATGGATGGATTCTAAAAAATAGAAGAGGATTTACCTAGAGTGGTGCACCTAGGATGTGGTCAGGAAACCAACCTCATGCATCCTGAGTTGTGTCCTGAGTCTCACGCTGTGCTGTCTGTGACATCGCACTAATGTAAATGCATGTGGGAATGTCTGGCTCTCAGCTCTCTGTCGCATGGGAAATTGCTGTCCTTGGGTTTACACTACATGTGGCAGCATCTTAAAGTTTATAGTGTGTGTTCAGGTAAGTCATCTCCCAACGTGTGACAACACCGTGAGATAGGAGGGACAAGACTGAAGCCACCTGCCACAAGTGGCTGGTGGGAACCTGCAATGTCATGAGTTGGAATGGAGGAGGATTGCCCTAGGCCAAGGGCTTTCACTGCTTCTCAGAGCAGGCCCCGTGCAGCATCTGAGGCAGGACAGTCCCAGTCAACATGTCCCCACCATGGCAGTGGATGACGGGAGCAAGCTTGTGTCTATGGATGTGCAAGTATGTGACAATGAAAGTGGGTGGGGACAGCAAGGTGTGTGGTGTGAGGGAGGGTTGGGATCTTGGTAAAGTGAGGCATCTGAGCCATGAGAGCCTTTTTCAAAACTGTGTTATTTCTGTTAACAGTCTTCTGAATTAAGGCTGTACGATTCATTTTCAAATTTATTTTCATGTCTCATGGGGCTGGATGAATTTTGCTTTCTAATGGTCGTTTTCCCAAATGAGACTTTAGACAGAAAGCTTATTTTGGAATATACTTAACTGGACCCAAGAGCACGTAGAAGCTCCAAAACCTCTTCAGTCTTGCGTTTCAGTGGAGAATGTTTCTAGATGGTTGCCGTGGCTACACCTGGAGTTCTAGCAACTCGGGGGCTGAGGCTGGTGGTTCCCTTGAGCCCAGGAATTGCAGGCCAGCCTGGGCAACACAACAAGACCCCGCTTCAAAGACATTTCTAAAGCCAGGTTGGAACTTGTAATTCTTTGTGTTAGTTGTAGTTAAGTTCAGTTAATGAAACTCAGCTGATTTTCTCGCCTGTATCCCATCGTTGGGTTGGAGAACACCCTCACAGCAGACCATGAGATGATATAAATTATCTTCCTTTTTCTCCTCTTCTTTCTATCTTCTCTTCTCCCTTATCCTACCCTCCCCGTTCTGACTCTGTCCTCGTGATTTCTTTGCTTTATCTGTTTGGCGTTCAGCTATTTTTTCAGGGGAGTTGTTTGGAGTCACTGAGCTTGGGCAAGTCTGGGAGTAATATAGTGCATGGTGCTTAAAACCAGCCACGAGGAGCTCTTTGCAGGGGAGAGCAGCTCTTTGCCTGGCCGTCTTCCTCAGCACAGAGGAATGCGCCATGCGGCTAGAGCAGGTTCTGTGGCACTGGGACACCAGAGCTCTTTCCAGTGAGACACTCTGATATCAAGCGGCTGTTCTTTCCAGGGAAGGCATCTCAGCCATACAGTGTGCATCTCTCTTAGTGTTACGTTATTGTGGCTGTTATTAGTCTCTTACCTCTCCTTGAGTTCAGCATTACCTTGTAAGAACTCAGCCTTTACTTTGCAACTTCCAGCAATGGATGGAAAGAGTTTGATGTGGAATTCTTTATAAGACAAATTATTATGATGGGAAAAATAGGGTTTTCAAGCAAAACCCAAGAGCCAATAGATTATGCTCAAAGGGCATATGATTCATATAGTGTACTAATTAGATTTTTCATCACAGAAACAATATATCTGACATATAAAACTTAAAGAGGGAAGGTGATTTGGGCTCACAGTTTGAGAGGTGTCAGCCCATGGCTAGCTGGCTGTAAGGCAGAACCATCCTGCTGGAAGGGCATGAAGGTGAAGGCTGCTTATCTAAGGGCACCCTGAAGCAGAGAGCAGGGAAACAGTTCTAGGTGGAAGACAGGGCAGGGGCATAAAACACACGCTCACAGGTCACACCCTGGTGAGTCCTGTCATCCAACCAGCACCTGTCACCTAACTGCACATTCAGCAAGGAAATCACCACTGGATGAATCCACTATGAATTTATGCCCCCACGATCCAAACACTTGCCAAAAGCCCCACCTCTGAACAAATGAACCTTTGGGGGCATTTTTGGAAGCATGATGTAGTGTGGCTTTTGGAAGTAGAACAGTGTCTGTGTTTCCTCAAGCTCTTTTTTAAAATAAAGCTTTCTTTCTTTCCTTCTTAATATAAAAACAATACGTGGTTGTAACATGCAGGGAAATCATTTCCCATCTCATTCATAGGCAGCGCTAGGCTGTATCCCACCAGCTGTAAGATCAGATATAATATGGGGCCCTATCACATTTTCGATCCAGTCTCTCTTCTCTCCTTACTAACGCTGCACCAGGAACATTGTTTCTTGATGTAGGCTACAGATGTTCGTGCCTCAATATTTGACGCTGGGAGAAAACTTCTAGATACCTCCATTGTATCAGTTCTTTCATGTTCCTGCTCAAATATTACCTTGTCACTGAGACCTCTTCTAACTATTATATGTTAAAAAAACCTCTACCCACAATGCACTGTCTCTTGTTTAAAAATCTGCAGCACTGTATCTGATGCACTGTATGTTTACTGATTGATGACTTTTATTTTCTTGCTACAGTGTATGCTGCTTATATTGATAAAACTGTACTAGCGCTAGGACATACCCAATAAATATTCTGTGTATAGCTGAATGTTCATGGGTTGTTCATGGATTTTGGAGCATAGATTGTGATTCACAATCTAGTGACAATGTGACCTGATTGCACTTAGTCTGAGTCAAGGACCAAGATATCTTAATATTGGTAAACATTCAAAAATCAGAAGCATGTATGTTGTTTTATCAGTGTTTGGGCATTATTTGAAACAGGAAAAAGTTTCATAGAAAGAATAGCAGTGTAGCTCCGTTGGAGTTTCTTATCAGGTGGCTGTGGAGTAAAAGTGTTTAAGGCTGCTGTCAGGAAGCGACGTCCTCAAAGGGCATGTTTATAGGAAGCTATCTACAATCAGCTGATTCCTGCATGAAGAAGTGGGGGACTTTCAGGAGCTATCTAAAAGCCTCCAGTAAAATTTCTCCCTGCCAGCTGCCACCTGCCAATGCCCACATGATGGTCTAACACTTCCACTTGAGGAAGGAGTGCTCTCTTCCTCCATTTGAAAAATCTTAAATATGTGCCTCTCCTTAATTGAATCCGGCTGAGCCCTACTAGCATGAGAGTGAGTCTAGGCACAGTGGTTTCTGAGCTTCTCAAATCTACAACAAAGAGATGGATAGGCCCGTTCTGGTTTTTCAGCAAACAATATCCAGCACAGATTGTTCACTCACTGACTGGAGAAGTTTTCTCATTTTAGAACACTTATAGTTTATTTCTGTCAACTGTCAATCATCTGACTTCATTGACAATTTTAAAATCTCAACCTGGGAGACAGAGATGCCCTACGTAATACCATTGGACCCATCCCACATCCACTGTTGAGCAGTATTTTGGACTGATGAATTCTCATATCCTCAAATAGAAAAGTGTATCTCTATTTCCTTCCACAGAAAACCCAAGCAATACTTCCCCAAAAGCTCTCTCAGAAGCCCACTCCCTAATGAAAGCACCCCTGGCATCTGATGAGCCCCTAGAAATACACCTACTTTTTTCTTCTTGCAAGGTGAAGCTGAAGCCAACAGGGTAGTGGCACCATGCTTTGGGGCCTCAAGTTTCCAAGGACAATCCAGACACAGCCTGGGATGGGTGGGCAGCAAGGGTAACACATGATGAGTGTGTCTCCACAAAGCCTGAGAGCAGGCAGCGTAAATATTACTCTGATTTGCTACTAGAGAGGAAACGAGACAGGAGGCTTGGCAGTGCTTGCATAGTCATCCTCAGGCTCACTGTCTCTCTTCGTGGAGCCCAGCAGCCCTGCCAGAATGGAGCTCAGGAAGAGGCCACCCTCTCCCTTCTGCTCAGACTGCTTTGTTACACTGGTCTTGTCTACTTTGGGACATATCACTACAAACTAATGTTCAAAAGTAAAGCTAGTGTCACCTACGAATGGCTTATGGCCATTTTCCATACTTTATCATGTTATTGAAAAAGTCCTTCTGACAGTTACCCTTATACATTTGACTGGAGATTGCAATTCAGCCCAATAAAAGGCAATGTGGGCTTCTGGGTAACAGCAGTCCTGAGCAAAGCCCAATGTAATCAGCCGAGAGCAGCCTGGTGGCACCAGCACATCACACTTTCTTCCAAACACCAGGACAATGACTTCTTCTCTCGCACAGTGAACCCTTGATCTTCTCCTACTTGGGATCAAAGCTGCAGACTTGAACTTTCCCTCCAATGTCAGATTTTTCTCTGAGTATAGAAGCTATATTCTAACTCTAGATATTTATCTTAACTGTAAATTTGTCTCCTCATAGCCTTATTCGGTGTAAAGAAAACAAATGTCAGAGAGAAACTTATGACACCGTTATGTCTGTATTGGTGATTTATATAATGGGAGGACTTTACTGAAAAAAAAAAAAACCTCCTTCCTGAAATGTTTTTTATTGTTTCGGGGATACCTAACTTTAGTTCCTCTGTTTCCTTTTGTAGAGATCACTCATTTTCTGTTCTGTGTTGTATTCTGTTCCTATCTGATTTCTGAGGACCCTTTCCTCTGCACCAGGGGCCGCCAAGCCCCAGACTATAGGCTGAGGCCATTCCACAGTGTGGGAGGAACCCGACTGGACAGCAGAGGCTGAGAAGTGGACAGCAAAGCTTTGTCTGTATTTACAGCCACTTCTCATTGCCCACATTTCTGCCTGAGCTCCGTACCCTGTCAGATCAGCGGCAGCAGCAGCTCCCCACAGGAGTGTGAAATCCCCTGTGAACGCCGCATTCACGGTGCCTACCTCGTGTGCTCCTTTTACAGATCTAATGCCTGATGATCTCAGTGATGCTGGTACTTGCAAAGGAGCTGTACATACACATTAGCAGGAAGATTCTCCCCTGATGTGACAGATGAAGTCTGTTGAACAGCTTGAACATGACAAAACCATCCCCCAATGCTGCTCTGTGGAAAAAGTATCCTCTATGAAACTAGTCCCCGGTGCCAAACAGGTTGGAGGCCGCTGTTCTACATCACCAGCAGCCTCCTTAAGCCATGCAACCCACACCACAGATCCCTCCATGTTTCCAAGCATGAGCAACACACCTGCCTTAGCGTGTGCTGCTAGTATCCTGCTTATTTTATCCGCTGGTCCTCTCCATCATGTGATCTCTCTTTGTACTGCGTTTCTGCTATGCTTCATTCCTGGATCCCCACATCTGATACTTTGTACCTTCCGGAAACATCACCGTCCATTCTCTCACACCCTAGCAACTGCTTTGTTTCCAAATTCAAGTGCTTTTCTCCAAATCTCTTTTTGAGTATTTTCCAAAGTCAGCTATTCCGCTGCTCAGTGTAACGATAAGAACTACCAGGCAAGGCTTTTCTTTACATTGCTGTCACTCTTTCTCTACATTCAGGAAGCAAACTAGGACATATTTTTCTTGTGGAAATGGTAGACACAGAAGCTCAGTGGAAATATGTAAACTATGTAAAGCTGACACACTGTCACTTATTCCTTCACTCCATCGACCAAAGCAAGCAGCATGGATAAACCCAAGGTTTAGGAGCAAAGAGCTCCATCCACCTCCAGTGAGACTGGGACCCAGCTGTGATGCAGAGGGTGGCGGAGAGTGGAAAGCCCATCTACTTTATGTGAGCCCTCTCCTACTTTGCACTTTGTCTCTCTACCTCACTTTTAGTCTCTTCAAAGGTTTCTCATTTTTTTTTTTACTGTACCTTCTAATTATGCAACTATAGATTTTCAACAAGACCTTGTCTCATATCCTGTGAGCCTCTCTGCCTCACTAAGATTCTTTAGTTCAATTACAACCTCGACATTAAAGTATCTTTCAGGTCTCTACTGTAAGCTTTGTTCTCTTACTACTTTCAATTTTTTACCTTTACTGGGATTTTTAGCTTGTATAATTCACTCT
The DNA here is from genome assembly GCA_004027595.1 of Dinomys branickii. Taxonomy (NCBI): domain Eukaryota; kingdom Metazoa; phylum Chordata; class Mammalia; order Rodentia; family Dinomyidae; genus Dinomys; species Dinomys branickii. Next base: position 77,675 of record PVLD010005149.1, on the reverse strand, counting down.
CACGATAGGCTCAACAATTCCAAAAATCATGTCATATTCTACTTACCACTCTCTTTTCTTCTTACTTCCTCTTACCCTAGTTAGCGGCAACACCATTACAGTTTGGAGCGGTCATATTTTTTTCTCTGTCCTGAACACTTCTTATCACTATGTGTTAACAGATTTTATTAAGTGGCTCTCTATCTTCCTGGGGTGGGTTCTATTTTTTCACATCTCCTCACAAACTGAAATTCTGTGTTCATCCTTAAAAGCTCTACTCATGGTCAACATTTTTTTGCAAAGACACCTTCTCTGACATCTTCAGGTTTCTTTGATTTTCTTCTTCTTTTTAACTGTATCCCTATGCTATAAAATTATCAATATTATAAATTATCAATTAAATTATTCCCATAACAATTTTGTTCTATTTAATTTGTATACATCTACTCTGCTAGAAGAGGTAATATCAAAACAAGTCTGTTTGGAGTAATATTCGGCTTCTTGTGTGCCTGAGAATACTTTACTCAAAACCCTTTAGTATGAGTTTTCTCATGAATACAAAGGGGTTATTTACATTGAAGAATCTTGTAGACAATAAAGGAGATTCACTTGGGAAGTCCTTATGCAACAGAATTTCAATAATATTTGGGCTTCCTTCCCATGTTCGCTTCCTTTTGTATCCCACAGTAGCTTTTTGCTTTTTAATTGTCCCATGTTTTGTTTATATGCTTTTTTTTATTTTAAAAGTATAAGAACAAAAACACTAACAAACATACACACAGTAGCACAACAACAGTACAAAAACCAAACTACCGATAAGGTGGCAGGGGATCAACAATGATTGTATTACGAGTTGGTAGCTTCAAAATGTATACTCAGGACAATACAAATAGATGTACAAGATTGATCAAACAACTAATCACCAATTGTTTCCCACATCAATATGACATGAGACAACAGTGCAACCATGTCAGCCATCCCACACATACATACATACCTACACAGCTATCCCCCTCTTTCTCCTCTCCTTCCCTTCATCCCGATTGCTCTCTACCCTGCAGCAGTCTCCCTTCATACCTCCCGATCTATATTCTCACCTCCAGGTTCCTACACTAATGATACTATATGCTGTTTGCACATGCACATTTGGTTTACCTCACTTATGAGTATGATCTCTTAATTGTGACCATTTGCCTATAAAAGCCCCTAGATTGGCTTTCTTTACAGCTGAACAATATTCCATTGTGTAAAAATGCCACAGTTTTTTTATCCAGTCCTCTGTGGATGGACATGTGGGTCGTTTCCATGATTTAGCTATTACAAATTGTGCTGCTATAAACATGGGTGCACATATATCACGGTGATATGTTTTCAGATCTTCCTGGAAAATACCCAGAAGGGGGATAGCTGGGTGGAGTGGGACCTCTAGACCTAGTTTGCTAAGGAATCTGCAAACCGATCTCCATAGTGGTTTTACCAGTCTGCATTCCCACCAGCAGTGCAGCAGAGTTCCTATTTCTCCACAACTTCACCAGCATTTGTTATTGGGCAATTTCTTGACACTGGCCAGTCTTACTAGGGTGAGATGTAATCTCAATTTTGTTTTCATTTGAATTTAACAAATGACTAAAGATGTAGAACATTTTCTCATATATTTATTTGCCATTTGTATTTCTTTATCTGAGAACTGTGTATTCATCTCAGATGCCCATTTATGGATTGGGTCTTTGAATTTGGACAGGTTCATGTTGTTTAATTCTTTGTATGTTCTAGATAGAAGGCCTTAGTCCGAGGGACAGCCAGTTAGGATTTTTTTCCCAATCTGTGGATTTTCTTTTTACTCTGCTGGTGATTTCTTTAGATGTGCAAAAACTTTTCAGGAAGATGAGATCCCAGTTATTGATTCTCTGAAGTGTTTCCCTTGCAGTTTGATTTTTGTTCATGAACACTCTGCCTACTCTTATATCTCAAGATTTTTACCTACTTTCTCTTCCAATAGATTCAGTGTTTCTGTTGTAATATTGAGACCTGTGATCCATTTTGAGTTGAGTTTGGTGCATGGTGATAGACTTGGGTCTATTTTCAGCCTTTGGCAAGTGGCAAGACAATTTCTCCAGCACCAGTTATTGAAGAGGCTATCTTTCTTCCAGTGAGCTTGTTTGGCCCCTTTGTCAAAGATTAGGTGGCTGAGTGTGTTTGTGGTTGTGGTTGTGGTTGTATCTTCCAGTCTGTCCCATTGATCCTCAGGTCTGTTTTAGAGCCAGTACCAGGTTGATTTTACTACAGTAGCTTTGTATATATGAAATTATACAGTAGTATAATTTCAGGTCAGGGATTGTGATTCCACCTGACTTGACCTTGTGGCCCAGAATTGCTTTTGCTATTCTGGGTCTCTTCTGGTTCCAGATGAACTTAAGGCATGTTTTCTTTAGATCTGTGAGGTACGTTGATGGTGGTTTAATGGGAATTGCATTGACTCTGTACAACAATTTTGGTAGTATGGCCATTTTCACAATGTTGGTTCTTCCTAACCATGAGCAGGGAATGTTTTTCCATTTACTCAAATCCTCTTCAATCTCTTTTTTCAGAGTACTGTAGTTTTCACTGAATAGATCTTTTACCTCTTTTGTTAGATAGATTCCTAAATATTTCATTTTCTTGGATGCTATTGTAAAAGGTATGGTTTCCTTAATTTCTCTCTCAGTCTGTTTGTTGTTTGTGTATAGGAATGCTATTGATTTTTAGGTGTTGACTTTGTATCTAGCTACTCTGCTGAATTCGTCAATTAATTCCAGGAGTCTTCTTGTGGAATTTTTGGGGTCTTCCATGTAAAGTAATATGTCATCTGCAAATAGTGATAGTTTTACTTCTTTCTTTCCTATCTGTATTCCTTTTATTTCTCTCTCTCTTGTCTAATTGCTCTGGCTAATGCTTCTAGAACTATGTTGAAGAGTAGTGGTGACAGTGGACATCCTTGTCTTGTTCCTGTCTTTAAAGTGAAAGTTTTCAGTTTTTGTCCATTTGGTATGATGGTGGCTGTTGATTTGTCATAGATGACTTTGATTAAATTGAGGTAGAGGCCATCTATTCCTACTTTTTCTGGGGTTTTTAACATGAATGCATGCTGGACTTTATTGAAAGCTTTTTCTGCATCTATTGAGATAACCATGTGGTTTTTTGTCTTTGGCTCTATTGATATGGTGTATTACATTTATTGATTTGTGAATATTGAACCATCCCTGCATTCCTGGAATAAATCTAACCTGGTTATGGTGTATAATTTTCCTTATGATTCGCTGCATTCTATTTGCTAGTATTTTATTGAGTATCTTTGCATCTATGTTCATTAGGGAGATTGGCCTATAGTTCTCTTTCTTGGTTGGGTTTTTCTCTGGTTTTGGTATGAGTATGATACTTGCCTCCAGAAATGAGTTAGGGAGAATTGTTTCCTTTTCAATTTCATTGAAGAGTTTGAGGAGTGTTGGCATTAAATCTTCGCTGAATGTTTTGTAAAATTCTGCTGTGAATCCATCAGGGCCTGGGCTTTTCTTTGTCAGTAAGTTTTTAATGATATTTTCAACCTCATTAATTGATATCGTGTTGTTCAGGGTTTTTATATCTTCCTGGTTCAACTTTGGTAATTCATACATTTCTAGGAATCTGTCCATTTCTTCTGGGTTTTCTATCCTGTTGGAGTAAAGAGTCTCAAAGTAGGTATTAATGATCTTTTGAATTTTTGTGGGATCTGTAGTGATTTCATCCTTTTCATTCATTATTGCATGAATTTGAATTCTTTCCTTTCTTTTTTTGATAAGATTGGCTAGAGGTTTATCAATTTAATTTACTCTTTCAAAAAACCAACTGTTTGATTCACTTATTTTTTATAGAGTGTTCTTCGTCTCAATTGCATTAATTTCTGCCCTAAGCTTTATAATCTCCTCCCTTCTTTGGGCTTTGGGCTTGACTTGTTCTTCTTTTTCTAAAAGTTTGAGGTGCAACATTAGGCTATTTATTTATTCTCTTTCTGTTTTTTTCATGTGTGAGTTCATTGCTATAAATTTCCCTCTGAGGACTGCTTTCATTGCATCCCACCGATTCCTATAAGTTGCATTTGTATTTTCATTTGTTTGCAGGTATTTTCCAATCTCTTCTCTTATTTCCTCTGTGACCCATTTGTTATTCAGGAGGTTGTTGTCTAATTTCCAAGTATTTATAAAGCTTTTGGAATTCCCTTTGTCATTAATTTCCAATTTCATTGCACTGTGGTCAGATAATATGATTGGGATAATTGCAATCCTTTTGCATTTAGATAGGTATGCTCTATGGGCTAGAATGTGGTCTATTTTAGAGAAAGTCCCATGTGCAGCTTAGAAAAATGTGTATTCTGGTGTTGCGGGGTAGAACACTCTAAATATCTACTAAGTCCATTTGTTCACACATTTGGTTCAGGTCTGTTATATCTTTGCTGAGTTTTAGTCCAGTTGACCTGTCTATGTCAAAGGGGTATTTAGGTTCCCTATTACAATAATGTTATTGTTTATTTGGTTTATTATGTCCGTTAAGATTTGCCTTACATAGTTTGGTGGTCCAGTATTTGGTGCATACATGTTTAGGATTGTTATCTCTTCCTCTTGCAGTTTTCCCCTAACTAGTATATAGTGGCCTTCTTTGTCTCTTTTGATTGTTATCAGTTTGAAGTTTACATTGTCTGCAAACATAACAGCTACCCCTGCCTTTTTCTGGGAACCTGTTGCATGGAGGATTGTTTTCCAACCTTTGACTTTCAGTCTATGGATTTCCTTTTGAGTAAAGTGTGTTTCCTATATACAGCATATCGTGGGATTCTGTCTCTTAATCCACTCTGCCAGTCTGTTTCTTTTGACTGGTGAATTGAGGCCATTTACATTGATGGTTATGACTGTTAGTGTTGGCTTATTTTGTCATGCTGTTTACTTGTTGTTGCTTTCCTACTTTGCTGTTTAATTTCTCGTTCTGCTTAAGAGTTCCTTTCTATTGTTGTTCTTGGGATTGTGGTCACCTTTTTCTCTGTTTAGAATATCTTTCAGTACTTTTGGTAATGTTGGTTTGGCATTCATGAAGTTCTTCAGTTGGTCTCTGTCATGGAAATATTTTATTTCTCCATTGAATTTGAAGGATAGCTTTGCAGGATCCATCAGTCTGGGTTGGAAGCTGTTTTGTCTGAGAATCTCTAATATCTCGCTCCAGGCTCTTCTTGATTTCATGGTTTCTGTTGAGAAGTCTGCTGTGATTCTGATGTGCTTTCCTTTATAGGTGATCGGTTTCTCTTCTCTAGCAGCTTTTAATATTGTGTTCTTTTGCAGCATATCTGGGATCTTGACTATTATATGCCTGGGGGTGGTTTTATTTGGGTTGTGGCTCATTGGAGTTCTATATGCTTCATTTACGTGCACATCAGTTTGTTTTACCATTCTTGGGAAATTTTCTTCTATTATTTCTCCAAATATTCTTTATATATTATTTGTGGTGCCTCCTGCTGTTTCACTGATTCCTATTACTTGCACATTATTTCTCTTTGCTTCGTCTTGCAGCTGTTGGATTGTTTTCTCCTGGTTCTTTGTTGACTTTAAGAGATCCTTCCTTTCACAGTCATTAGCTGTCAGGCTATCTTCAAGATCTGAAATTCTATCTTCAGATTCATTCAAGCAGTTTTTCAAGCTTTCAATGGAAGTTTTCATTTCCTGGAAATCTTTTTGAGACTGTTTCATGTGTTCTAATTCATTCCTGAATTGGTCATTTAACATTTCCATTTGTTGCCTTTGATCTTCTAGTCTCTTATCTGTTTCTTCTCTGTATGTGTGAAGCATTTCTTCCATTATTATTTTCATTTTATTTTTTGCCTGAGAGATTCTTTCAGATTTAATCTCTTCTGTGGCCTGATGGAGTTGTTTCTTTACTTCAGATGTGATCAGTTCAGAAAATTCAGGTATGTGGTTTCCTAGTTCTCCTAGGAAGAGAACTAGGAGAACTAGGTCATTGTGTCATTGTGTCATTGTGTCCTGTACTTGTTCTGGGTGGACTTGTGTTCTGAGATTGCATTTTGCCCCTTCGTTTTGTCGTTTTGGATGTCAGATAACTGGTCCTGAGCTACCGACTACCCAGGCAGCTCACTAAGTACTCTAGGGACCCTAGTTTACCTGGTTGTTAAACTAAACCCAGGGTGGTAGCAGACTGTGGACCACTGGGCCCAGGCACCCCAGACAAATGCTGGGGTGCTCAGCTCAGACCACAGCTGCTATAGTGGGAGAGTGCTGGGCTTCGGTACTTGAGTGTCCAGTGTGTGGATGGGAAGAGTGTGGGTCTCAGCCTTGAAGCCTATGGTGGTTAGGCAGCGGCTTCTGTTTTGGTTTCCTCAGGTAGATAGTCAGGGGATAGCAGGGCTCTCCTCCCAACCCTGAGGACCCCAGAGCCTGAGGCTGATTCCACTCTGCAGGTCTGAACCACCAGCAGGGACAGGCCCTCCCAGTTGGATTTCCTCCCTAACTAAGTTGTGGAGCTTACCAGAGGAGAAGGGTTGCACTGCTCATGTGGTGTCACAGGTCACTGGAGAAAGGTCCTAGTCACAGAGCAGTGAGGCAGGCAATGAAACGCCCCCTCCCCCCCAGGTGTCTGTGCGAGTCTGCCTTTGTTTCTGGTTAAAGGTCCCAGTCGCACAGTTGGGGCACGGGCAGCAAACGCCGTGCCGCCCAGGTGTGTGCGCGAGTCCGCCTTTGTCTCTGGTTCAGAGGAGAAAGGTGTCACTGCTCATGTGTCCTCGCAGGTCAGCCTCTGTCGCTGGAGAAAGGTCTGATTCACCCAGCTGGCACGGGGACCATGAAACGTAGCGCCGCTTAGATGTCGGCATTGGTGGGCCTCTGTCACTGGAGTAAGGTCCGAGTCGCACAGCTGGGATTGGGCGGAAACGCCCCGCTAATTGGATTCAGGCGCTGGTCGGCCTTTGTCACTGGAGTGAGGTCTGAGTCGCACAGCCAGGACCAAGAGGGAAACACCCCGCTGTTGTTTATATGCTTTAAGTCTTTTTAATTATGATGCAAATTCTTCAAGAGAGAAATCTTTGTATTTCATATCTGATAGTAGCCTGAAATTCTATATGTTATGAGATATTTTTTTTTGTAGTTTTTAAATTTATTTTAAAAATAGAAGGAAAACATTCAGAGACAGACATCCATTTACAAAATAGCATAAGAACAATACAAACAATACAGAGTTATAGACAAAGTGGTAGGAAATTAACAATGGTTGTTGTATTACATATTGATTTCTTCAAAGTTGTTTCTCAGGAAAACAAATAGAGACACGCAATAATGATCAAACAAGTAATCATTAACTGTTCCTTTCAGTAAAGCAATAGAAGACAGCAGTACCACTGTTAGCTGTCCTGTGTATACAGACATACATGATTTCCCCTTCTTTCCCTTCTCCTTTCCCACAGTCCAGTTGCCCTTTGCTTTTGAGCATTTTCCTTTCATTTCACAACAAAAGCCTTTTCCTCCATGACTTCTAGGAAAGTGCTCTTGCTTATACTGGCAGAGCTCAAGGAATTGTGCAGTAGCTGAAGTTCCTGCTCAGTGCAACTGCAGTTCTTTCTGCCTGACATTTCCCCACCCTGTTCAGGAATCCAGTCTCCTTCTTTAAATAAAACACTTCTCATGGATGGTCTGACATTACTTATTTCTAGCATGTCTGTAACGATTCATTTATTTAATCATAATACATTTATTTTATCATTGATCCAATCAGTGGCTTTTCCCAGCTTGCAGAGACTATAGCAGGGTAGGCCACATGTATGGCGAAGCTGGGTTCAGAAGATGTCCAACACCCCCATTCTGTCCAACCACCGAGGCAGAGCAGTGCTCTTCTCTTACTAGCAGCAGTTTACAAAAATATCCCTTTCCTCACATGTTGGACTAAAGCTCCTTATATGGTTTGTAGCTGATACGAGAGTGGGAAAATAGAACCCAGAATGTCATTAGTAGGCTAGAACTGGCCGAAGACTAGAATCAAGTGAAAAAGTCCTATATTTGCCACTAAATATGCTTAATCTTATAATACTACATATATGTATGTGCACACAAAACTTGAAAATGAACACAATGGGATACTGTGCTGGAAAGGCACAGAGTTGTTCTTGTTATTAAAACTCTTGGTTTCATTTTGCTCAGCCACATTGGGAGGCCTGCATGAATTCTGCCTGATACACTCCAGAAAGATCACTGGTGAAGCAGTGATCAGCTGCAAAAGCAGCTGCAGGACAGCCTGGGAAAGGAAGAACTAGAGATGCTTCAAAATGGTACAGGAAAGGAAGAGGTGCTAGTTGCTCCTGAGTATCGGTACAGAAGCTGGACGAAGAGTAGCCTTGTTTTATTCTGTTCCAGGAGACAGAACTAGAACTGCTCCAAAGGAAGGCCTCCAATGGAAGGCCTGTTGTATAAGCACTCTGAATTCCCTGTCTTGTTTCAAGCGATAACCCAATGGACCCTTGCAATGATAGCAATCTCTTACGTTTAGTCTATGCCAGGCTCTGGGGTAAACACTCTACATGTGCATATACTTATTTACTTCCCAGAACAACATTCTCAGCCCTCTATTGTATCATTCTCATTTTAGAAGTAAGGTGACTGAGGCTCAGACAGTTTGTTGCTGAAGATCCAAAACTAATGAAGGGAAGAACGAGGATTTGAGTACAGGCATTATAGTATCATTCTGTCTCTACATACAGTTGAGGTGAGATTTTCGTATGTATCATTCTTTTAGTCTGGGTGTCCTCTAAGTTATTTTTCGTCTCTAAGTCTTTTTAATAGAGAGAGTGCTAATATAAGTCATAGTTAAAAATCTACCAAATCCATTGTGTTTGGCTAACTTTTATAGCCTGTTTGCATACTTTCCACTTTAACTACTGTCCAGTGGCGGAACACAAATAACATAAACATAAGACCATATAAATTATTTTATCTTTCTTGGAAAGTAATTGCACTGGAAAGGGTCATACTATAGCTCTCCTCCCTCTTGAATCACCACAGTAAGCTTTGTCATTCTAAGTTTGAGTGACTGAAGTTGTTCTCAATGATTCAGATGGAAGAATGCAAAAAACAATACTAGCATTCACTGAGCATTTTCTCAGTGCCAGGAATAATGTGTTTATCTCTTAAAACGCCCTCTCTCTCTCTCTCTCTCTCTCTCTCTCTCTCTCTCTCTCTTTTCCTCTCCCTCTCCTCCTCCCTCTCCATCTCCCCTCTCCTTTCCCCCCATTGGTGTTTGTAAGCTGGTATTTCCATAAAGGTTTAATATATTAATAAGCTATTAGCTAGTTAACCAGCTAGTGGCCACTGTGGAAAATAGAAAATAAAGAGTCAAGTTTTGTATGGAGGGAGAACCAGAGGCATGAAAAATTTTCTCTGTATTTTTAGAGAAGGGTCAGTGGGAAAGGACCTGCTATTTATGGATAAACACATTAGGACAATGTGACTCCAAAACCGAGGGAAGGGAATCAAGTGGGAGTGGGGGCCAGAGAGCCATTCTATCCCTACTCTTTTCAAACATCAGCTATGAAGACTGCAGTGTTCAACTGCAGTCTTGCGTCTTTGTGAAGAGGCAGAAAAGCAGGCACTGCGCCTCACTGCTGGTTAATTAAATGTTGATTGCAAGTCAGCCGGCAGAATGTGTGTACTCTATGTTATTCTCCATTTGGTTTTTCTTCTTTTTCCTAAATCACACATTTTAATTAACCCGTATGCCCTTGCCTGGGCTTTGAAACAACTTAATTGGCCTTCAGGGACTGGAACACACAACAGCCAGGAAAGGCTACCTCTCAGCTGTTTTCACTCTCAGGACTTATAAAATTGAAATTGCTGTTTCATTTCATTCTTTGAAGCCCAGAGCTACATGTAGATTCATATTTAGAACCGGCAGAAGCATACTTGAATGTTTAAGTAAGGATTGTAAAAAACATCTTTAAGTGGCAGAGAATCTTTCATTCATTTAGTGTCTGAGTTTGAAGGAAGGGGTAAACTCCCCCATGTTTTGGCTTTGCTCATTGAGGGTAGGTAACATTGACCAGATTTCAGTATGAAAAGTTTTAAAGTCATCTTGGACATCTCTTTATATTGAGACACCTTAAGAGATTTCCAGATACTTTCTAGTTGTCCAACAATGCTGAGAATCACAATGAATGTATTTCATTTTCCGTGAGAAGCAACTCACATTAGCTTATCATTGTAAACTAATGACATATGGAGATGAGAGCTATAGGTAAACACATGCACGTCCTTTATATGAACATGAAAATTCTCAGAATAAACCCTGACAATGGATGAATTCACCAGAGGAACAATACAGAGGAGCAGAGAAGCAAGAACTTACATGCTTAGAATCAAGCCTAGAAGCTAGGTATTTTAGAATATAATTGTGACCCAGGACCAGGGAAGCCAAAGTAGTAGGATCTTGAGTTCAAATCCAGCCTGGATTTATCCTAGTGAGCTTGAGGATAGTGTGAACAACATAACAATATTCTGTCTCAAAAAACAGAAACAGAAGCTATCAAAAGTGATTGAGAAAAAAAAGACTGTGATATAGGGGAATATCCAGGGAAGACCAGTGAAGAAAATTAAGAGAGATATCTCAAAAAAAAGATGATTAATAATGCCAAAAGTTCCAGACTGGCCAAGGAAGAAAGGGTGAAGGAAACAGCGGCTAGATATTTACAAAAGTGTAAGGTCAAGGATGACAGATACTTTGTGCTTGACTTTTATTTTGTGTCAAATTACCAAGGTCCTTTTATGTAGCTGTCTATTATTTATTGCTAGGCAAGAAACCAACCCAAAAATTAGTGACGTAAAACTATAGCTATATACTTGCTAACAATTCTGTGTGTTGGAAATTTGGGCTGAATGCAGCTGGGAAATTCCTTTGCTCTGCTAGTATTGGCAGAGCTTAAATCCATGTTCTCTAGCTATTGGTTAACCTGCTTGGAACTGGCTATTCCTGGATGATCTCATTCATGGATGTGGTGGTTAGCATCTCTCTCCACAGAACCTCTTATCATCCAGAAAAGTAGGTCAAGCTTCTTCACAGGATGGCAAAAGTGCTCTAAGACATCTACTAAGACATCTATGCAGAAGCCACAAGCATATGCAGACTGAGTCTTGGAAGTCACACAAGTTTACTTCACAACATTCTACTGTCATAGCCAGCCATGAGGCCAGCCCCAGCTCCAACTTTGGAGAGGAGAAGGGCCAAGTCACATTGCAAAGAGGTGTGGACACAAAGAGCCGTCATCCATTATTTTAACACCCGGTTAGATAACCGGAAACATGGAAGTATCTTCTGCCACTGTAGTATGTCATGCACATTATTGACATCTGGCCACATATTACAATACGTCTTGCAATGATACACTCGCTTCTACCCAACTAGGAAAAGATAAGATAAAGATGGGTATGTAGTGGGTAAGTAACCAAAGGGCCCTTGGACCTTGGCCTGAATACAGCGCTCTAATTCTTGACCCATAGCCACAGCCTGCCTTTTCTTATTCAAGGAGACAGCTATTTTACCATTATCCATATTCTGAAAAATTTTTTTGGAAGCTGGATTGAAAAGAGACCTTTACTTCACTTGTCAGTGACCTTTGTAAGGTTATACAGCTGACCATTTACTTTCCAAAATTATGAGAAGGTGGCTGGCCAACCCTGCGAGACATTAGCTCATCCCAAACCTCCATTCCCTTTCACCTGTGTGGAGGGTTAAAGTTCAGCTGTATGAACTGAATCAGCATGGTTCTGGGTATGGAAGGCCCACCTGAGGATTGTTGACCACAGTATAAACAGAGAACTGGAAGAAAGATGGTGGACTGTTGGTTCTCCTGGAGAAGCTTGTCATGCTGGATTTCCTCATATGAACTCAGCTGTTCTCATCATAGGAGGAGCTCAGGTCCGGTCACTGAGGATGGCTGTGGTTTTCTGAGAGGAGTTATCGTCCTTACCTTGAGCATTGCTTCCTGGCTCCAGTGCAGATCCCTCAGCCTGCTAGCACAGATCCTCCATCCCACTGGCACAGATGTTCTAGCTTCCACCACTGACCTTTGGGCCTTCCCAGTGCAGATTCTTGATATAGACTTACATAAGCCATTGTTGTGGGCTCTAGGCCTCCAGCTGGATTCATGGAGGACATTGTCCTGGGTTCTCCATCTTCAGCTGGACTTGTGTAGGACATTGCCATGGGATTCAGGCCCTCAGGTGGATGCTTTGGGTTTCTAGTATGTGGACAGATCTGCCACAATATTTTGCAGGTGATTCTTTGGGTGACTGTTATAAAACTTATAAAATACTCCTATAAATTATGTGCCCTGTATTAAGTCTTTTCCCTCATAAGCGCTGACTACAACAACCTCTCTCTCCCTCTCCCTCTCCCTCTGTCTCACTCACATTATGTGAATTGTGGTGTATGTGGGTTGTGATTAATGTAGAAGGATTTGCTTGTCAGCAACAACTGGGCAATGGAATATCCAGGCTTTACAGGCATTATATCATCGTTAGTGTTGCCAAAAACAGTTAGGCTTCAACTTGTAAAGAGCAGTTTCATAATCAAAAGCTGGAGATCCTTGAGCAAACAAACAACTTATTTTGAAATAAGAGACACAAAAGATGCAACAGCAAACACAAAAGGACTAAACACTGTCCTTATCTCCTGCTTTGCACTAGCCACTAGGAAAGTGCATAATCCGCATGATCTCACTGAACTCCACGGTGACCAGCAAGGCGCCTTTTTAAACCCAATTTTACAGATGAAAAAATTGTAAGTCAAAGAGGTTAATAACTTGTCTCAGGTCACAAGCAAGGAAGTGGTGGAAATTGGGTTTTGACTATATTTTGTCTGGTTTCGATGTCCCCATTCTTTCCACTACCCAAAGGTAATAGATTCATCTTTAGAAATACTAAAATTTCACTAAGAAAATCATATTCTGTACAGTATGTAGAGCTCTTTTCTCTTCCAATTTACACTTTGATTCTTGTGTTCTATAAATTCTTGAATCCATGACGGTTTATGATACAATGTTTTTCAAGATACTGCAGACTCTACAGACTTTTTGAGATTTTTCCTGGCCTGGAGTTTCTTTTCTTCCTTTTATCAACTTGTGATCTGGCAGAATAGGCCTCTGAATGAGGATCAGTCCTTCTGGTTGCTGGTTAGCAGACTGGTAGGGAAAGAGCTAAAAACAATTATTAAAACAGAGCTACATTTTTAAGGAATTTTAGTTGCTTCTGTTCTGACCATCCACCTACTATTCTGGGAAAGAGGTAGATGACATGTTCTTAACCACTCTCCTGATTTTGAAAAGAATCTTCTTAACTGAAGATGCACAAAAACCTATGGAATTCAATTCACTTATATTTGAACATTTCAGACATTCCTTTCCATAAAAAGAGAAAATGTCATTTTAGGAAAACTTTAATTTGGGAAGCTAGCAAGGAATTATCTAGTCACCCTTCTGCCTCTGTTGCATGCTCAGTTAAGCTTCTACTCAGGTTCTTTGATTAGTTCTCTCTTTTTTAAGAAAAAACGATGCATAAACCTGGACACTGATTTTGTTTCGAGTTTATAAAATTGCTTAGTATAATTATAAAAGTGTTGAGGCTTAATTATAATTTATGCACTGACACTAAATTTTGCACAGATTTAATATAAAGCCAAGTCTTCCTATTTCTTTATCTTGGTACTTCTCCTATGTCCCTAAAATGATGCTGAGTGACTGTGAACTACATTGAGACGGCATGTGTAATAACCATTTATTTTTGTGTTTCAGAAAGCACTTGCCCTGTGATTAGCTCTGGATAAGCCTCTCTCTACTCAGTTCCTGAATTCTGAGCACACCCCAGTGGGCTGGATGTATAATTAACTCATTTCACCCAGAAGAAGCTTGAGACCCAGGGAGGATGAGACATTGCCCAAACCCGTTAGGAATGTAATCGAGACTTGTTCTGACAATAGTTTGTTCTCTACTCTTGCCCTGGGCCCCCTTGTCATAGACTAGGGAGCTAATTAAAAACAAAAATTTATTTTTTGCAGTTCCCAGGCTGATAAATTCATGATCATGGTACCAGACACCAGATGGTTCATAGAGGATTCTGCCTGGATCTACCCTTCACAGGAAAAAAACAATGTTTAAGTTTCTAAGGTCCCTTTTTAAAATTAAGGAGAGCTCTACCCTCATGACCAACCATCTTTCCATGGCCTCATCTGCACATCCCATTACATTGCTAATAAGCTTTGAACATATGAATTTTGGAGGGACATAAACATACACTCGATAGCAACATTTGACTGTCTCTCTGATAGTGTTGTAAATTAATCTTTTTCTTTTGAAAGAGTGGGAGAGTCCAATGCAACCACAAGAAATAGTACACAGAATCTTGTATACCTTTTATCTATAGTCCCCAATAATAATATCTTACAAGCTGTGTAGTACAGTATCAAGGGAAGGATATTGCTGTTGATACAGTCCAGATTCAAACAGTTCCATGACAAGGACAGTCCCTCCTGCCATCCCTGTATAGCCATACCCACTTCTTTTCTCCCATAAACCACTGAAAACCACCGATTTGTTATACATATATTTATTTTGTCACTTTAAGAATTGTATTTAAATGTAATAACCATATACATATACAACTTTTGGAAAACTGACTTTTTTCAGTCAGAATAATTCTCTGGTGATTCAAAGATTATTGAGGCTATTACCAGTTTTGTTTTTATTTCTGAGTAGTATTCTGTGATCATTTACTTGTTAATATCTAAGGTATTATGCATTTTTATTATTATGTTCTTTTTCTGTTAAAAAAATCAACCAGGGTTGGGGATATAGCTCAGTGGAATAAGCGCCTGCCTAGCAAGTGCAGGGTCCTGAGTTCGATCCCCAGTACTGCCAAAAAAAAAAAAATCAACCAGCTATGAACATTGGTGTGCAGTTTTTCTCTGTAAACATAACTTTTTTGGTATAAATGTCAAAGTGTGCATTTGTTTTATTGTATGGTAATTGCATAGTTATTTTCATGAAAAGCTTTCAAACTGTTTTTCTGATGTTACTGTGCCATTTTACACTACCGCCTACCACGTAAGAGTGATCTGCTTTCCTACCATCCTTATCAGCAATTGGTGCTGCCACCGTGTTTCAGGGTTTGCCATTCTGATGTGTATGCAATAGTATTGTACTGAGGGTCTCATCTTCATCTCCTTGTGGTTAATGACACATCCTGTCACATGTGTGTGCCTTGCTAACTGGATACCTTCATCAGTCTGATGTCCCCTCATGCCTACTGTCCATTTTCTAATCAAATTTTTTATTTTGATTGTTACATATTGAATTCTTCATAAACTCTTGAAACTAATGCTTGGATGTGTAATTTGTAAATATTGTCTCCCAATACAAATCTTCTTTCTTTATTCTCTTCATTGGGGTTTTACCAGAGCAAAAGTTTTAAACTTTAGTGAGTTCAGTTTCAATTTGTGCTATTGGTACAAAGTCTAACATCTCTTTGCCTACCCATAGTTCCTGACATTTGCTGAGTTTTTATTTTGTTTCTGTTTTTTTTCTCCTAAGGAATAATACTGAGCAGATATTAGTCCATTATATGTTACTATAGTGAAGTGCCTAATGCTGGGTAGCTTATTTTTTAAAAAGCTTTCTAACTCACGACTGATCCAGTACTGAGGGCCCTCACCTGGTGATGGGCTTCTTGCTGGCAGAGTATTTGTGTGGCATAGGATATCATGTGACAAATGATAGGTGTCATGCACCTGTGCTTGTCTGATCGCCAGCATTCAAAGGTGAGGCCACATCTTCATACCATTACCTAACCCTGGTCACCTTCCAAGTGTTCTGCTTATGAGCACTGTCAGTCAGATGAACTTTTTACCTCTTATTATTTCAAAATGGAGATTAAATTTTAACACATGACCCTTGGTGGACAAATTCAAACCATAATGCAAAGGAATTCCCATAAAAGTTTTGGATGATTTCTTAGCAGAAATCTTGCAGACCACAATAGGATAGAGTAACACAGTAAAAAAAAAAAAAAAAAAAAAAAAAAAAAAAAAAAAAAAAAAAAAAAAAAAAAAAAAAAAAAAAAAAAAAAAAAAAAAAAAAAAAAAAAAAAAAAAAAAAAAAAAAAAAAAAAAAAAAAAAAAAAAAAAAAAAAAACCTGCCAGCTAATACTACTATGGAAACCAACAAAACTGTCCTTCCAAAATGATATAGAAATTAAAGCTTCCCCAGATAAATGGAAGCAAGGAAATCATCACAAGCTGCCTTATAAGAAATGCTAAAGACTCCATCAAATTGAAATAAAAGGTTGTTAGACAGCAACACAAAGCATATGAAAATATGAGTTATTATGAGAACAGCAAAGAAAATACTGACAGATGACACACAAAAGCTACCATGTAAAGAATCAAAATGTGTTGCTGTAGAAAATCAATGAAACACAAAGACAGCCAAAAAAAAAAAAAAATAGGGGAAATCATAGTTATAAGACACATGGGAAACAGCAAGCTGGCAATAAAGAGTCTTTATCAGTAATTATCTTCAGTATAAATAGATTAAACAACACATTCCAAAGACAAGCGCTGAATGGATGAACAAAACTAGTTTATGTGCTGTGTACAAAATGTTCACTTTATTTCAGGGCTGCACATAGGCTGAAGGAAACTGAAAATGAGTGTGAAAGGAGGGCAAAGGTTTGGAGGCAAGTATCAGCCAAAAGGGAGCTGGATTGATGACAGTTACTATCACACAGGCTGGACTGTCAGCTTGACTGGCTCGGGAGCTCCCGGAGCACTGGTAAACGCACCTCTGGGTGCCTCATGAGTCATCACGGCACGCCCTGGAGGTTTAAGTCTGGTCCCTGCCCCTTTCTCTCTGGTGCTCTTTCCTGCTCCACTTCCCGGCCACCATACGCCAAGCAGCTTCGCTCCACCATGTTCTTCCGCCATGATGCGCCTGCCTTGGAGGCAGCAGAATGTGGACAGAATGCTTTGAAATTAAACCCCCCCTCCTTTAAATTGTGGGTCACAGCGACAAAAAGCTGACTAATATATTGCACAAGATAGATGGTCAGTTAAAAAAATAATAAAAAGTAAAAAGGGCATTAAATAAAGACAAAAGGTAAATTTATAGGGGAAAATATCATGTATATTCCACCAAAAAACATATCTACACTTCAGGAAAAGAAAAATAGTATGAAGTTTTCTTCGACAGCTGGTGTTACCCTCACATGAGGGACCCTAGAGGAAGTTGTGTATTGCAGAAAAGCCACTACACTGCAGGTCCTTAGAGAAGACACTGAAAATGCATGTGTAGGAATCTCAAAGACCAGGATTACCGAAGCAGCACTTCACCATACTAATAAATGTCCTCTTCTTACAACTGTGGAGAACAAAGGTAACTTGAATTAATCTAGAGGTCTCAATAAATTTAATATTATAATATTTATACAAGTTTAATATTACAATATTTATACAAGTCTAGAGGTCTCAATAAATTTAATAGTACAATATTTATACAAGTTTTGACATTGCTCCAAACAATAGATTGTTGGTGAATTCAAAATCTCTCTCAACTCTGCAATCACTCAGATGTGGTTGAAATTTCATCTTGCACATTATATCTTAATTTAAAAATACATTTTCATTGAGAGAATGTAGCATTAAAATGAGCGACTTTACGATCCATTTCATTTTGCTCCTTTGCAGTCTGGCTAACAATACATTTTAATGAGCAAGTGGCTGTGGAACTGCTGTCCGCTCATGCAAATGGAAGGTGTGCTCACCCTCACTCGTCACTGTGATTAACTTCTATTTATTTTTTTAAAGCTTCCTGAACTTCAGCTCATTGTTCAATTGGGAATCATATCAGTTCTATTTAGAGCAGTTATTTTAATTTCCAGGTTCTAAATAGACATTATTTTTGTGATTCATTGCCCTTCACATTTTTGCTTTGGTTTCACCGAATGTAATTTATGCCAGTTCCTTTTCCCTGTGCCTACTAGAAAGTCCTTTAACTCTGAGCACCTTGTCTTTCCTCTCTCCCTTTTGCTCCAACTCTAATTCCATCAGAAAAGTCATTTTTGAGTACAGAGAAAATGGGAATTTTTGCTTTTTAATGATTTTGTTTCATACATCATTACTTTGAGGCTTTAGTGCATGTACATTTCACATACTCCCACCACAGACCATGGCAGGCAAGATGAAACTACCAACAGATCCTGGGAACTTAAAGTAACGAGAGCATTTTATTCCATGCTGTTTTCAAATAACTGGTGTCTAATACAATATAACATACGCTAAGATTAACTGATTGACAGTCTGTAGAAAGGCCATACTTTCAGGGATCATTTCTATGGTATCAAAGTCTGTAGAGGAACAGAGAAGAAGCTTTGAAATGAGAATATGCTGCCTGGTGTACAATGGTGCAGCGTGAGGTGCTAACTCCCTTTTGGAAAATGTTATGACTCATGTTCCACCTCAGTGCTTGTTACACGCCACCCATGTCTTCTCTTCACAGCTATCATGACCTGCTCTGTCTTTCCTGTGCCCTCTCTGTCTCTCAATCAAATGCAATCTACCATCTGAGCACTCCACATTCAAAGGTGAAGAGTTTGTGAGGGGGTCTCCAGGAATATCTCCAAATCTCCATGGTCTGCCCGGAAGTAGGGCTTTCAGATCAGTCTGAGCACCTGACCTGAATAGGAAGGAATCGGAAAGGCAGGGAGCAGAGCATATGGGACCAGCGTTTTACGGTGACACAGTCTGCTCTGGCCACGATGTGTAGTGCTGGGTGCATGCTGAGCCACGTACGCTGACTGGAGTCATAGTTCCTCTCTTCTAACCAGCTATCTACTTTTTTGTACCTATGAATGTGTAAAATAATAGGTGTTATTGAAATTAGTCTGTAAAAGATAGGGTTTAGCTGGAAGGATTTGTGTGTGTGTGCATGTGTGTGCATGTGTGTGCATGTGTGTGTGTGTGTGTGTGAGAGAGAGAGAGAGAGAGAGAGAGAAGAGAGAGAAAGTGTGTATTTTACAAGGGATTGAACCTCGGGCCTTCAAACTTCCAAACTATTTGATTTTGAAACAGTGTCTTGATAAGCCACTAAGTCGCCAAGGCTGGGTGAAATTTATAATCCTCCTGTCCAAGCCTTCCAAAGTAGTGGGATTGCAGGCATGTGCCACCCCGACCAGCTGCTGGGAGGATTTTCAGTGCTAATGCTACTTAAATCTAACTTGAATGCTACTTAGGTGCCCTGTAATCTCATTCTGTAGCTTAGATCCTCTACCTGTATGCTTGGGGCATGTATCTATAACACTTTATGAAGGCTATCTCATTGTTAAAGGAGAGATCCAGCAAAATCAGACCATGTAAAGGCGGGAGGGTGTTGTAAGGATACAGAACTGGCATGGGGAACCCGAGGACTGGAATCACTATAACTAGGGTTCGTGGGAAGAAAAGGTAAGCGATTATCTAAAGCTGCTGTCTCTATTGTTCAGGGTCTGACAATGACCTATGCGTACACTCTCTCTCCTTCCTTTTTTCTTTCTTTCCTTCTTTTTTTTTCTGTCAGTGATGCCTTCACACTTACCTACATCTCTAGCTATTTTTTACTCCAAGGTACGGTCTCCCTAAATTGCCTGCATGGACTAACACTTTGACCCTCCCTACCTCAGCCACCCAAATGTCCAGAGTACAGTCATGTACTGCCGTGCCTGGCTCAGCTTCCTTTATTCATTTTATTTCATTTATGAGTGTCCCACCTTGCCACTAACCTGCTAAGACTTCCTCCAATTTTCATGCTTTTCACAGCCTGACATTCACATAGTCTAATAACAAATACTTTATTTTCCCTAAATTTGAGGTGAGAGAATCTTAAGGAGCCAAGTCCTCTACTCAAGCAAAAGCACACAGATCATTAATTGCTTGCCCTTATTTAGGGTACCTTTCCAAATTCCAGCATATTATAGTCTTAAATATGGTGAGGGATTTGAGTGCATATACCACTGACCCTTTAGAAATTATTGGAAGGGCAGGCTCATAAAGCACATGGATTCTGTCCCCTCTTGAGTAGACAAGTAGAAAAGCATCAGATCAATAGTGGAAAAAATACTATAAGTAATCCTACTGGTGTCCCCCAAGGTAATTGTACTATGAGCTTTCTATTTTTGAAACACTGTAGGAGCACTGCTCTTCATTGTGAGAAAAAGCAAACTATTGAGCTATGATATAATTAAAATTTCAGTGTAGCAGTGGCTTGCCATGGATATTTTCTACTTACTATGTACATTCTGCATACACATGAGCAAGTGAAAGAACAGTAACCAGAAGTTAAAGCAAAAATAAGTCCTGTAGAAATTTGTATGGAAGAATATTCTTCTATTTAGAATGCTTTAAACCTTTGACAGGCTGTCTTATCTGGTAGTAAGTTACCTGTCACTAGAGTGTCCCAGTCACGTTGTAACATCAGAGTACCTCCCAATTTTAAGATCCCAATTTCTGAATCTTGGAGCCTATTGTTTTATTTAAAAAATGGATTACTCATGATGATTTGAGGCATAACATACGTATTGTGTAAGCTGAAGTTGTGAATTTATTCCTTGCCAATATCCAGCATAGGAAATAAACTAAATTACTCTTAAATAGGATAGGTCATTCTATGGTACCAAGTTAGTAATAAGTGTCACTTGATCTTCGCCAAAAGGCTGGGAAGCGATAGTAACAAGTGTCAAGGTTAACATCGTCTAAAAAGTTTATACAGAATTTTACCTATATTTTAGTGGGCAAAAAAATCCATTTTATGTCCATATCAAGACCTCAGGACTGTCATCAATCCACAGTACAGAAAATCCTCATTGTAGATATGTTTAAAAAAGCCTGGTCCTGAATTTCCCCCTAAGTATTTAGCTAAGTACAGTTGATGAATTATGGTCGAAAGAGATGGGCTAAGAGCTATCTTCACTGATACAGGTTCTTTAAATGGCATCCATGGATAAGCAAAGATCCCCTTGATGCTGCATGCCAAGACTGATGAACTTCCCCACAGCTACTTTCATGTCAAGCTTTAACTTTATGCTCTGGATTTGATGCAAGGAAATTCTGTTGTCAGGAAGAACATCTAAAAAGTTAGCTTTTTCATTGTGTGCATGCTGTTGCTTGCTATGTTTTGGATAACGTAAAATGGATTGCCATGGTTAAGGAATTGGGTACCATGGAAATGATTCTACCAATCTTGTTGTGGGTTTCCTTTTAACAGTTGTGTAACATTATGGGTCTTTTGCCTTTGACTTTGCTACTAGTTAGATTGGAGGCCAAATAAATGTTTAACAGCAGAAATGGTCTCATTTTGAGTATGATAAAATTTTTCTTTCTTCTCTAAATTTTTTGAACCTTAACTTTAGATGCATTTAAACCATATAGCATTTCTCTTAAAAATTGAGATAATTTAAATTATTAAAATGAAAGAATAAAGTAGAGAGCTTCTGGACCACATAGGCTCTCCAGCCAATTAATGTAATAAATTCCAGAAAGGCCTTGACATTTGAAATGTGAGGACTTCTGTGCTTCTGACCTAACCCATCTTCCTTGCTTTTCTTAATGTACTATAATAAAACATTAGTAATAAACTTCAAAGAAAATCTATCTCAGAAGCAAAACTTGTAGTAATTCCTAGGGTTGTTATTGATAACAGGTCAACGTATTTATTTACCATTCAGAAAAAGATCTACTGATAGAATAAAAACTTGAAAATGTTAACTGTGGTGGGGCTGTAAACAAGGCTGACGTTCCCAGCAGCAGTAAAATGCCTACGTTCTTGCAGTTTGAGGTTTTATTCCAAATCATCTATTTGCTGTATCTACACATAATTAGGATTGCTAAATGTTTAGTCTTCTCTGGTTTGGCACCTTAAGCTCTAACCTGTGTGCCCTGGAGTAAAGAACAAAGAATGTCTCATAGTAGTACCTTGGACAATCACCACATCTTCTTTCATTGATCCTGGAGAACAGCCAATTCCACATGGATTAAAAAATAAAAGCCTCCGTAACCCTAGGCCTCCAGAACTTCAACAGTAGCAGTGACCTCAGACAAAACACATAGTTTTCTTCTATTCTCATAGTAAGAATTATTGTTGATGCCTTGATCACTATTTTACTCGTGTTGTTTAACAGAACACCTTGGGGTACGTTATTTTTCTCAATAAATATTGTAATAGGTGTGCTGAGGTACTGGTGGAAAGGTAGAGATCAGTGTATAATAGCAGAGGCAGAATAAAGAATAGTGAAGGTGCTGACTTATGTACGAGAGTAGGAACATAGTCCAACAAGGGCCAGGCTAATTCTTGAAGAAAGCTATTAATTATCTAATGCCCATAGACCATAAGAACACAACACTAAAATTCTCATATGCCATAGGGACAGAACATTCCTTCTTCATCCATCAAGCAAAACTACACAATCCTATCTTTAAGTAAAATGGGCACAATTTAGAAAGTACTAGTTATATTGCATATTGTTATCTTCAAAGTAGTTATTCAAATTATCAGATGTAGCCATGCAAAACTGATTTTAAAAATTAAGCATTAACTTTCAATAAACCAATAGAAATTAGTAGCACAATTATCTTATGATGGCTGTTACTAAAAGAAATATGGTAACATATATATATTTCTCTCTATATATTCCCTTCCTTCTTTTATATATATATAAAAATATATATATAAAAGAATATATATATTTATATATAAATATATATATATATAAGAATATATATATTCTTATAAAGAATATATATATTCCCTTCCTTCTTTTATATATCTATAAATATATGTTACTATATTTCTTTTAGTAACAAGCATAATTAATTTCCTATCATCTTGCTTTGAAATTCTGTATTGTTTTTAATTTTTAATTTTTTATTGTCTTTAAGGTAAAAATAATTTTAAAAAAAGAAAACTAATATATTGTATACAGCTCTAAAAAGAAATTTCAGCTACTAAAATGTGCACTTATTAACTATTTTGTTGAGACTGGGAGTGTTACTTTCTTTCACCTTCTACATCAGTTTAGAAACAAAGACACCAAGTCTTTCTGAATAAGCAGAAAGTTATTCTGCTGGCAGGAATCTACCACCAGTCAATTCTTTGTTCAAATTTATTGCTCAGGGCCAGGAGATGTACCCACAGCTACATTTCCTATCTACCTTGATCTGTAATTCAGATAAGGAATTGTTATTATGACACCTTGTCTAGCCCCAAATGCTTGTGTCAGAGCACCGTGGTGGGCTGGGTTGTCCAGGATATCGAAAGCAGAAACCTGGATTTCTGAAGCAGACCCTCCCTGCTCAGCACGCAGCCTTCTGCAAGCACTTATCTTCTCTGAGGTTTTCTTTGCTCAGAGAAAGTAAATGGATTAGAAGGTCAAATGAGCTAATGTATGTGAATGCCCCTTAAGACTGGAAAGGTGCTCAGAGAAAGAGTTGTAGCTATTTAAGTGTGCGAGGCATGTACCTGGTCACCTTGGCGACTTGGAGACAATACTGAGAGGTCTTGTTTGCTTGGGGGTGGTGAAGCTGCAGTGTTGCTTTCTCTTTAGGTACAGGGGAGCCTGTGACAGTGAGACATTGTATGAGATGCCCACCTGCCAGTGAGAAGCACAATTGTGTTATAGTTTCTTCACTACTTCTATGTCAGTGAGAAAAGTCTCTGTTACTGCCAACTGGTATTGATCACCTGATTATTTTTTTCTCCCACCTATTGTAGATTCACCATCATCCTGGGACAAAAATAACTTACAAGAAAAATGTATTAATGTTTCTCAAGGAAAAGTATCACAGAAGCCTATGAAAAGATCTGAGAACCTAAGAAAAGGGGCTTTTTTTTTTTCTATTTTTCAGGAATTCATTATAGTTTATAAATGCTTCTCAAAAGCAGAGTTTCACAGAATGGCTTCGTGGAGCTGGGATCACATCCCACCACATTGTTATTTCACGTCCCTTCCCTCCACCAAGATTGAATTGCATCCTCCCACGCGGCTGTGATTTCTATGCTCTTAACTTTACAGTTTAAATAATGAATGATGCGTGATTGTGTGACTTTAAATGACAATTATTCTTTGAGCGCAAATCTCAAACCTAAAGATGCTAATTACCCACAAGAACAGGTATAGAGGAACAAACCAACAGAACGATGTTCTTTTCATGCTGTTTTTCTCCTTGTTGCTGCTTTTGTGTGTTGTGATTTTCTTTATGAATCACAATTTCTTTATTTATTCTATAACCTTTGAAAAAGCACCATGAGTCACAGAATCTCAAAAGATTCACAGTGATACAGGACGGGTATTTCTATGTACATACAGGAGAAATATGGGTTAGGGGATCGGGCCTTAAAATGAATTTCTGGGGAATAAAAATAAAATGAACTGAAACAAAAGCCCCCGAATGATGGAATGAAAGTTAATTTTAAGATTTGCTTTATTTGAAGGATTTAAATGTTCAATCCTATTATACACAGAATGTGTTTTCTTTTCTTTGAACTTAATGTATTCAACAAATATTTGTTGAACTTCTCCCTGTGTCAAGCTCTGCCCACCCAGGAGCCTTCTTTCCTGCACAGATTTCTGAAAAGCGCACAGCAGGCAGGTGGCCAGGCACCCATGAGCTTTTTCCTGGCCCCTGACAGTCTCCAAGGTCAGCCATAGCCCGTGCTTTCTAGAATGCGGAGATTCACTGTGGTGAGTGAAGTCTCTTCCCACTTTGGGAACTTGAGCTCCAGTTTGAACAGAAAACATGTAGGGAAGTGAATCTTTTATTGCTATCTTTCCTCATGCTGCTTTTCGCCAAATGTGGTCATGCTGTTCTCTAAGAGTGTCACCTTCTCCCCCATCTTCCCCTCCCAGGTTTCATTCTATCTTCCTTTCATCTCCCTTACTCCCTCTGCTTCTCTCTCTCTAACCTTCTCATACAACACAACGTATTTCCTTGAACCAATATGGAGTATCCTGAAAACTAAGGTGAAACCAAAATCTGGCCTCACGCCCAGGCATCACTTTCTGAAGTGACAGGCTCTGGTAATAGGGGAAGGTTTGCAATTATACAGATCATTGCCTCGACCTGGTGCAAAGTCAACCAGCCCACAATGCAAGAACAGAAAGGCTTAATTTCTGTAGCTTCTAGAGGGCTCTGAGTAGAGCCTCACAAGACACTGATGGCCAGCTGTGCTCCAAGGCTTTTTACTTATCTTCCATGGAAACCTCACAATAAACAGCTCTGCTCATTCACTGTTACCGTTGTGAACTTCTTCTGCCTGGTGAAATAAAAATTAATGTCCTCATTACATGTGTTCTTTACGCACAATCTTCCTAAAAATGATTTGTACGGTGAGAAAAAGCAAACTCTGAATGTACGAGGTTTTGTATTCTTTTTTTTTTTTTTTTTTTTTTGGTCTTTGTGAGACAGGGTCTTGCTATGCAGTCAGGCTGACCTTGAGCTCACTTTGTAGCCCAGACTGGTCTGAAACTCCCAATGATCCTTCTGTCTCAGCCTCCTGAGTGCTGGGATTACAGGCCTTCAACCACCACGCTTGGTTAAGGTTTTGTATTCTAAATATCTGATTAAATTTACTTTTTACATCTTAGCATCAGCTTTTATACCTCTAGGAAAGGCAGTTTCTAATCTTCCTTTAAAATACAATTTCTCCTTTTAGGCTAGCTTAGCATGGGATCTGTGGGAAAGTTGCCTTTTTTCAAAATAAATTAAGGCCTTGTAATCATTTTCAAAGTAAAATGAAGGCAGGAGCTCAAATTATGTGAGTGTTCATCTCTAAGACAAGGAGGACTCAGGAGCTGTAACTGAACTCTTATTGCTATTCACTTTGACTTGTTCAGTTCAGCTTGTCTTGAGGCATCTCTCTTTTTTTGCTAAGCTTTGGGGAATTAGAAATTTAAATGAGATGTGAGAGCAAGGAGGGGGCACTCTCCTTTGAGAATCCACCATGCTCCTGGACTCAGCAGTCACAGGGATGGGAGGGAGCCACATGAGAGACGGGAGACGGGAATAAAAGCCACAGAAGAGCCCAAGGAGCTGCCAGCCTTTGACAGCTTGAGAAGCCTTAAGAAGTCAAAATATGAATATATGCAGTTTTAGGGTTTACGTGCAGATTATTTATGACCTAATTCCATGTATTTCTTTTCTTTCAGCCCCTAAGGGAAGATTTTTTTTTTTTAAAGTGCTTAATAATGCTTGGCTTCATCTTTCTACATAGTCTACTTTTTCCTTCCATGTCTTGAGAGCACAGATACCTGAGCTCTGACCTTGCAGTTGTGTAAGGCTGGGTATCTCTTGTTGAGCAGTAGGTTTTGGTTGTGACATGACTCACACATTTCCTCACCTTCTCTTCAGTTCTGTCTTAAAGCTTGATGAAGTCCACACCCTTGGACTTCATCAGCCTCATTTTTTGCTCATGCCCAGTGTAAATAACAAATCCTTCACAAGACGATATGTACACACTACGGTTTTGGACTATGCACAGACCCTCCACGCTACAGTCCCTGTTCTTTGGTTCTCATTTCTTGCTGTGTCCTTTGCTGGGCCGCAAATGCAAAAGGAGATTTTAAAATTGTAGTCAACTTATTAAGGGGCCATCGTAGGTCTAGGATGATTTAGTCTTGGGATCTTTCATTCAATATCTACAAAGACATTATTTCCAAATAAGACCACGACTGAGGATCCAGGTGGACATGAAATTCGAGTGTCTCTTGTCTACATCCTATAATACTAGACCCATGGAACACAAAAGGTAGAATGAAAGAAATCAGAGATCATCAGATCCAACACGTTTATTATACAGTCAAAGTAACAAAAGATGAGCTCCCCAAACTTACACCAGGTAGTAAGTGATAGAGGTTTGGTTTTTGTGTGTTCTAACATTAATGCTGGATTCATCAGGTGTAATGGGTGATACACTGTGTCAATCTGAGCAGTTTAGAAGCTTAACTAAGTAACTCAGCAGTTCTGCATCCTGGGGTGTAGAGGACACACCCTAGGGTGTCGGTTTAAGTCCCAGGATATTACAATGGCTGATTTATTGTGTCCACTTGAGAAATTTAGACAGTTAACTAAGTGACTCAGCGGGGGGTCAGGGTCCTCACTTTGTAAACATCCTCAGCCTGTGCAAAGGAGGGCACAGAGATGGTGAGTGCTATGTTCACCCCAGGGCACGTAGCCTGCTTACAATTTACAGGAGAAAAGAGGTTTGTTCTCCCTTTTTACCCTTGCTACTTTTGCTATCTTGTGCCACCTTGAACTGTTGCCCCTCTGCCATGCCACTTGGCCTTGGAGCCAGCTGCTTAAGGACTGAAACCTCCACAAACTGTGAGCTAAATAAACCTCTCCTTCCTTAATTTGAGGGCTGGGCATTCTGTTTCAGCAATAAGAGAAAGGTATAAGACACTTGGTTATGTTGAGTGAGGCATGACTTCTAGAGAATAAGAGAGTGTGCCAATTTTAAAAGTTGTTCCAAGTTTTTGAAACGCCTGTCACGGAGACCTGAAGTCTCCTCCACTGTGTGAAAGCACTTTCTCCTGCTTTTATGCGGGAATGTGCTGCTGAGGGTGCTGTGTGGCTACTAAGATGGATCCATCAAGAGTGACACATATCTGCCCTGTTCATGGAAACACTGTTTTTGAAACTTTGAAACACCATCTGGTAAGTTTGATTATCGTTAGGCCACTGCACTATGAAAAAGTGGGGTCTCAAGGGCAGAACCCAGGCTAGGGCTCAGATTGGCTGTCCAGGCACCAGACTGTGAGTGAGGGTGGCTTCAGAAGATTCTGCTGTCTGCCAACCTCGAAAACACAGTCGTGCATCTTCTCGGATGAGGTACCAGATACCTTGAAGTTGAGACCAACCATCCTTCCTGCTGGTGGCTGCTGTATGTACTAATTCATACATCTGTATAATAAAAGGTTATTATTTTAGCCTATCCCCACAAAATTAACTGCAAGAAAGCCACCTGTGTGCCAACCAGGTCACAGATACAGGTTCATTTCTATTCTGCCAGCGGAGAAAAGAGCAGCAAGAGTGATGCCAATGAGGACAGACTCTCCTCAGGTGCAACGTGCATCTCACCTAGAGGAGGCGCTCACTCTGCTTTCCCTTTGAAGATTCAGCTGGGGCTGTTCCATGATCCCGGGAACCCCCACATATTTATCCCTTATCCAGCATCTGACCACGGAAAGCGCATACTGAACAGATTGAGCAATTGAAACTGAACACTTACAAAACTCTTCCCTAGGTTTTCAGTACTGAAAATAAGTGAAATCTGGAATCTATTATGCTACTACCACCCTGAATTTTTATACAAAGATGAAAGTAAAACAACAGGCCAGGGTTATAGCTCAGTGCCATGAGCCCTTGCCTGGCAAGCCTGAGGTCATGAGTTCCATTCCCAGTATCAAAAGAAAAAAAAAAAAAAAAGTAAAATCAGAGGTCACTGACTTGCAGAGATAATTTTTTTTAAAAAACTATCTTTTTAAACTTCTCTTAAATAAAAGATGGTTCTGTCCGTGTTAATCATTTCAAGCAGAATATCACTGATCAGTTAAGTAAGTAAAGTATTGATTTACCTATAAGCTGGGCACTCTCCACAGTCCTAGGTAGATAGGCACTCAGTATATAGAATCGCATGTGTGTGGTTTGTATGTGTGAATATGTGTGTGTGAGTGTGTTTGTGTGACAAACAGGGTTCCCTCATTCATGCCATGTATATTCTGGGAGTTGGAGACAGTAACTGTGTGTGTAGATAGTATCTGAATGATGTGAAAGGTCTGGAAGACAATTAAGATGGCACGGAAGAGAGTGGGAACATGTAGCATTCTTTAAAGAGCCCTCAGGAGACCTCTCTGAGGTGGTGCTATATCAGTTGAGTACTGAATTTTCATGGAAACCTAATAAGAAAGACCAAAAGCATCAGCAAGCAGGGCTTGGGGTCTGAAGGTGAAAGGTTTATCTGAAAGTCAAGTACAGCCGGGCATGGTGGCACATACCTGTTGTCCCAGCACTCAGGAGGCTGAGGCAAGAGGATCATTGTGAGTTCGAGACCAGCCTGTGCTACAAAGTAAGCTCAAGGCCAGCCTGAAGTGCATTGGCCTGTCTCGAAAAGAAAAAAAAAAAAAAAAAAGTCAAGTAGGTATCAGCTCTCACAACTCAATGGGTACTTGTTGAGCACAAGTTTGAACTTGTCTTGGTTAGGAATCATTACTGATTCCAATGCTTCCAATGTTAAGAACTCCAGTAGACCAGAATACTCCAATTCTATTGTAGATAACTGAATTCAGGGAGATGAAATGCCATAAGGTTGGGGTTGTGCCTAGGTATTCCGATGCCTCCAGGAGCTATTCTAAACAAAACTTAAAATTAAGCCCAAAATATTGTGCTCTCTAAAAGGGACAATATTTATAATGCAGGTAGGGAAACAAACAAACCTATCACCAGTCATCCTCTAATAAGAAAACAGAGAGGAAGTAAAAAATAAAGAGGTCATAGAGCAAATTAATATGTACTTCTACCTGGATAGATTTTCAAATGGACTTGAGTAAATGTGAGCAAACACATTCATGTTATATTCTGTTCCTGACACTGTATCTGCATTCTTTGTTATATCTAATTCTCAAACTGGTAAATTCTGTCCCTCATGCTCTAGTTTCTTCAGTGGTTAACCCTTCCCTCCGTTCATTGTCATATTATATATTATATTTCTTGGGATCTTACGTATGGGATTACTCAGAGTTTGTTTTTAAGGTGTATTTCCCAAAGAACATTAGAGTTTGGTGACTGGAGGCCATTTTAACCCAAAGATCACCAAACATGTTCCGCAGAGGGCTGGAGACTAAATATTTTAGGCTTTCTGAGTCAGCCAGTCTTTCTTGCAACTGCTGATCCCTGCCTGTGTAGTGGGAAGGGATTCTATACTTTCACACTAATATTTGAATCTTGTGTAGTTTTTATGTGTCACAAAATATTTCCTTTAAAAACATTTTTTTTAGCTATTCAAACACATGAAAACCACTTTATGCCACAGGTAGCACAGATCTCAGTAGACTAGATTTGGCATTTGAGCCAGTTTACCCACACTTATTTTAAGCTAAATAGTTAATGTGTGTTTTTTGAGATTATTGAAAAATGATTTGAAAAATTTAGCCATAAATATGGGTGAAGACAGATACAGTTACTATTTCAGGGGAATCATTGTTACCTCTCTTGTCGCAGAGCCAAGTCAAAATACAAACTAGGTCTTTTCTTCGTGTAACTTAACCAGAAACCTTCCCAGGGGCCTAGGCTGTTAAGGAAGTCTCTGAGCTGCTCTTTCGCAATGCCCAGATTCAGGTTTGGAGGAGAATAAATGGTTGTCATTTCCGGACAGCAAATTCTGATGACCTGTCTCTAAATTTGAGATTTTAAAATTCTGACCTCTACGGACATTTCTTCCTTTCTAGACACTTCAACTATGCATTTAAGAAAAGGTTTCTACATATAAAATTTTAGCTGTTCTGTATACTTAAAATATTGCTGGAAATGATATGGCAAGTCAGTTCAACAACAAAGGCATTCACAAGAAAACCAAAGAGGCAGGAATGAGCAAAGCTTTATTAGCCAGCTCCTAGACTCTCTCTAACCAGGAGCCGAAGAAGTTGTCTGTGCAGATCTGGGTCTCCCCTTCAGTTTAAGTGTATTTCAGGTTTCCATAGTAACCTTACCTCATTTTGGGGAATCTTACAAGAATGTCACATAATTATCACAAAGTTTACTTCTCCCAGGAGGTCAGACAGCAGAATTTCAAATGACCATTGCAGTTCAACTTTTAGCCCACTTCTCAATTTGTCCTTCTTATGGTTTATGTTTGTGTGTCCCTCGAAGCCACCTGTAGTCATGGGGCAGACTTTTAGAGTGTATGACTGGGCTGGGGATATAGCTCAGTGGAATAAGCGCTTGCCTAGCAAGCTCAGGGTCCTGAGTTCGATCCCCAGTACCGCAAAAAAAAAAAAAAAAAAAAGTAGAGTGTATGACTGATTCATGGTCCAGGGTTGGAATTATCGGTGTGAGTGCTGCACCTGCCCTGAGGTGGGTAGTTTGCATTACAATGTAAGGGAGGGGAAGAAGCTGTTTGCGTCTGCCACTGCTCCCTTTTGCTCTTGCTGCTTTTGCTGCCTTTCACTGTCATGAGCTGCTGCCCTCTGCCATGCGCCACTGTGCCTTGGAGCCAGCCAAGTATGGGCTGAAACCTCCACAAACTGTGAGCTAAATAAACCTTTCCTTCCTTAATTCTGGGTGTCAGGTATTTTGTCTCAGCGATGAGAAAAAAGTAATCGAAACAGTCCTATTTGTTCTTTTCCCAGTTTATGACTCTGCTTTACTCTGAGTTGATAACTAATCAAAGCAACTGGGGTGAACTATAGCTTAAGTGAACTTTAAGTGACTTTTCTTAATATGGAGTTAAAAACAGAAAACGGAGTCTCTGTTGGCCTATCAGAAAGATACAAAGCTTTGGACTCTATATCCTGTGCTTTCCCCCACTCATTCACTCCCATATATTTCATGCTGCCTCAGGAGACTGGCTGTGCTCAGGAACAACATCACAGGGGACAGGCAACATCAAGCGAGGGGAAGTAGGGAGGAAGATGCCAAGGGTTAGAGAGGGGCAAATGTGAGAGACAAAACTTCTTGAGAGGAAAGTGAAGTGACAAATACTGAAGAGACCGAAGTTTCTCTGAAGGAGCCTCTAGGACAACGCAAGGGTCATATTTGGATAGAAGAAGAAGAAAGCTATGGTGCTGAGAGAGACATTTCATCTGGACCGGCTTCGGGGTCTACGCGAGAGATTATGGAGCACACTTTTGCATTTTTTTCCGTACGTCACACAGGCATAGCCTGGGGGTCTCTTCCGGTCCCTGATGCTTTCTGCTTCTGCACCGAAATGCTGCTCGGCTTCTGGCCACCAGGAACTGAGCAGCTTCACTTCACCAAGCTCTTCTGCCAAGGCATTCCTATCTCAGAGCCTGTTGACCATTGATTGAATCTCTTGAATGTTGGCTTAAATAAACCCCTCCTTTAAAGAGTGGATATTGGCTGTTGTGTCTAGCAACAGATAACCTGGCTAATGTAAAAGGTAATTTTGAATAAGAAAACAGAGTTACAAATAAACTGGAGGTAAGAGAGAAGGAAGCAAAAACAAGCCTTGTGCAACTGAAATGGAACTGTGTGTATTCCAAGGCAAGAGGTCAGGAATACTGCAATAACCCAGAATCCATTATATGCTCATCCACTGGCAAGCAATGGGCAGCAATCATGATTTAAGGAAGGTTAATCCTATCGCACAACACAAGCTGGTTTGGGTCATAAAATACTTAGCTGTAAGGCCAACTAGGAGGTGATTCCAACTGCAGAATTACAAGCATGGGAGAATTTTATCTATGGTGGCCGTGGTGGCAGTGGTGGTCATGGTGGCAGTGACACGGGCTTTCTGCAGATTTGAAAATGTGGAAGGAGAAATGGATAAACATGAGAAGCTGAACAGAAGTGAGAAAACTCCAGAGTGGAGGAGAGTCGTCTGTTCCAACGCGGCAAAGAAAGTTTCTTTGCTTCCTGGTTCAGCCACAAGAGATACAGTACAAAAGTCCATTCCGGGCGGTAGGTTCTAAGATACAAAGGCCTTAATGGCTCCATTTGATTCTTGTCCTCTTTTTCCTTCCAAACTGACAGAGTGGGGAATGCGATTTTCTCAGAACATTTCTTTACATCTGAGCCACTACCAACAAAGGTGCTGCCAGTCTTCATTTTTGTCTCTGTATCCAAGCAGGCGCCCTTGATGTTTCAGACAGTCACACAACCACTGAGCGTGTTGGGAAGTGTCTGTGACAGCTGAACCAATGGACGCTCTTTAAGCTGCCTCTCTACCACCACCCCGATCAGGGACTCGGGGATGGCAAATAGCCACGGCTACACACAGACACACAGATCAAATAAAGAAAACTCATTTTGAACGAGCCAGGGTCAAAACTTGAAAATGTTCCACCTTAACTGCTTTCTATACTTGACACACTTCAGCAGTTATTCTTTCTGACAGCATAATCAGAGTTGGTGGTAGGCTTAATGTTTTGTTTTGCTCTCTTCATTAGGAAGATGTTGGTGCATTTTCTAAATGAATGATCCCCAAAATAATCTTTTAGAATGGCAATGTCACTTATAGCATGAAGGAGAACGGCCTTCCTACTGTATGCTGTAGTACTGTTCTTAATCCCAGGCCAGCTGCCTTTTCAGAAAACATAATTAACTTATGAAACACATGCTTTCAGAAGCAGAAGTACAAACTGTAGCTGTGTAGTTAAAAAGGAAATAGGTAAGAAGTTAGATGAGGAAAATTTCATTAATGTAGCACCATGATTCACCTCGTTTCTGCTAAGGCATTGTGAAAGAGTCACATTAACACCATATTAAACCATTGCATCTCACCTCACTTCTTCAAGGGAGTTTGGCTAGCTTCCACTCTAAATATAGAAAGAAAAGAAATACATTTTTTTAGAGCAAGAAGGCCTATAGTTTGATGGTAGTGCTGTACAGTTGAAGAAGTTGCTCACGTAAGAACAAAAAAAATGAATCTTGGGTTGAAATAACTCTTTGGTTCTATTTCTAATTATAATGGTTACCATTTCGCAGAGACTCACTGGGTTAGACACTGGATTCAATCCTTCCACACACAGACTCAGTTGACCACCACATTCCCAGAAGAGTGCTGTGTGCATTTGTGTTTTAACAGGTGGAAAAGATGAGACTTAGGGAACCTGAGGCTCTTGCCCATCATTTCACCAGTCAGTGGGTGCTGATGCCAGTATCTAAGCTGGCATGCAGGAGTCCAGAGCTGGACATTGCATCACTGCTTGCACAGATCCTTTTGAGCCTCAGTGGTCTGCAAAGTAAAGGAATTGGCCTTGATGGCACCAACTTCAACATCCTGTCCAACCCTTTCTTCTGCAGAATGGAGTACGAAGAGTTGATGCAATTCAAAGGAGTAAGAGTATGAAGTCTGTGGCCTTGAGAAAAATCAGCGTTATGCACAGATTAATTCCTGTGCAGAGAGGATCTGGCAGAAACAACTGAGGTGGTAAGTCCTAGAAGACTCCTGGAAAGACTTCTAAAACACTGCATGTACTGAAATGCATGTCTTGAACATAGAATGGTAATAGAATTTTGGAGAAAGGACCCATGAGGGAGTGAAGCGCATTACTACAGTAGGTAGTTTCTTTTCCCTCCTTAATAATTCAACACTCAGAAGATAGAGCCCAGCGCTGTGCAAAAACACAAAAGCTTCCATGTTGAGAGCTTTACAGGTACTCTGCTTCAGTTCTGGGGTCTTCAGCATTTTAAATAGTGTCTTCTCATTTTGAAGTGCATTACGAAACACGCCTTCTCCACATTGAACTCGAGTTGAAAACAAAGCAAAAAAAAACCTATTAAGGCCTATAACGTAGGAAAATGATGATATCAAAGCCCTGACTCCTACTTGATTAATCTTTATAGCATTCAAAATCATGTCAGCTCTGAGGTAGCCATGCTATTTCAATTTTTCTTCTCCCTTCTCCTTTCCCACCTTCCATGCTACCTTCTTTTGGACTTGCATAGTCACTGTCCAAGGGTAGGAGGGCATTACTAACAGTCATTTGATCATAGGGGTCTCTCGAGGTCTCTTTCCTCTTGTGAAACCCATATAAAGCTGGCTTCTTCGCTCTGTACTGTTTCCATTCAAAATTTATCATCGTGACACTTTACTTAAAAACATTCCAGGCATCCCCAAGAAGCTGTTCTTGGGGGTGGCTAATTACATAAAGAGTAATTACAATTTAGCCAGTATGAAAGATTGTTTACAAAGTGATGACCTCTGTGCTCTTGGTAACTGCAGCTGAGTATCCAACCAGCTGCTGTGGTGCGTGAAAAACATCTTAGTTCATTAAGATCAAAGGAGCTAGTCACTTGTTCACAGTGCTCATTTCTGCAGCTGAAAAAGTATTTACAGCAATTAACAACTTTTAAAAGCCCTCTGCTTGAATTGTTAACCTTCAAATAAACTATCTCTGGGGAAATCATTGACGATATAACCACTTATCCCAAAATTCATCTGCCTGACCTTTATTGAACTTGATGTGCAAACATTTAAATGATAATTGAAACACTAATTAAATGCTGTGTCCGGGCAGCAGAGTCAGGAATTCAGAGAGAAAGCCCAACTTAATATGGACAGTTTCAGGAACTGAAAGCCATGGTGCTGCCAGTTCTCCACCAAAGGGATTTAGAACATGTTTGGGTTGCTGGGAGGTTTGTTGATGTATGCAAAGCATGTCTAGTTACGCCACCAACAGCCCAGGGTACACAGCTGATCACTCCAACTGTCCGCAAAATGAGTTAGCATCCCCTTTAGGGATAAAATATCCGTGAATTAATTTGGTCATGAGAGTTGATTCGGACTATGCTACAAAGGAAAAATGAAATAATCATATTTTTGGATCAGGCTGTGAGTTAGACATTGTTTCTTTATCTAGTGTATATTTTTTGTTAGTTTCATTTTGGAAGCATTGGTTCTGTTCAATTGTGTGTTATCTTTTCATTCAATAGTTGAATGCAGTGGTTCTCAACCCTAACTGCACATTAAAGTCAATTAGGAAATAAAGATGCCAGGGCTGCCTTTGATCTCAGCTGATTCAGAATCTCCAGTGTCTTAAAGTAACTCTGCAGGTGATTGTAATGTGCAGTCAGATTACGAATCTAATGATTACAGGCTCTTTCGGGCCAAGGGCTATGTCTATTTTATTCATCCTTGGATTTCTAGAACGTAAAATAGAGTTTGACACTTAATAGGACTCCAATAAATATTTTGGAATGACCTGTACTTTATAAAAATCTTAGCTCCCAACTGGCTGGGGTCCCAGGGTAAATGAGAGAGGCTGGCAGTGTACTCCTCCTCTTACTCTGTGGATGAGACTGGGCGTGCTCAGGGTGATAGGAGTGTAGATCTCCTCTTATTCTGCGGTTGCTTCCTGACACCAAAACCCAACAATCCTGGAACAAATCCTGGGAATGTGAAAGCCTTCCAATCTGCTGCCTTTCTCCCAATCCCCGCCAGATGTGCTCCTGCCTGTGAGTCCTGGGACTGGCTCCAGCCCTCACTGTCTAATTGCACTCCAATTTCCGGCTGGCACTGGCACCTTGCCCTGAATCTAACTCTTCTAGGGCATGTTCCCGGCGGGTGGAGTGCTGCCTATGGACTGCTCAGCTCTCACCCCCCCGCAGGGATTACCTCAGGGAGAGAGAATTTTCCCATGCAAAGTCACCCCCTTTGGGGAGCAGCCCATAGCTAATGATTGATACAAGGGCACAGAGACTCATACTTCGTCCAACTCAGGACAATGCCAATGGGCTATCTCAGCTCCAGAGCCCCCATGCAGTGGGTGCATCACACCTCAGCTTGTTTCTCTGCCAGCCTTCTTCCCCAGCCTGCAAAGGTGTTGAGCACAAGGACACTTCTCAGTGAACTCCTTCACTCTGGTCTCCGTATTAGAGTGTTCACCAAGCCCACAACGACGATGTCACCAATGATTTGATCTTAACTACTCTATGGTCACTCAGCTTAGCCTGGACTCTTCATACCATTGTCTACATGTGCAGACCCCAGCCCAATAATGAGAAAGACAACATGTCAGCCCTCATCAAGCTTTGTTCAGATGGGGGATATAAGCAATAAGCATGTAAATACATAATGCTGGATCACGATTATAGCCAATTAGAAGAATAAACCAAAAAGAGAGATTAGAGGGGCTGGGGATATAGCTCAGTGGAATAAGCGCCTGCCTAGCAAGCGCAGGGTCCTGAGTTCGATCCCCAGTACCGCAAAAAAAAAAAAAAAAAAAAAAAGAGAGATTAGAAAATGACAAAGGTAATGTGGGGCGGTAGAGTCTGGAGCCAGCTTCTGACAACCGGTAATTACATCTAGAGGAATTCTGCAAGCCACTTGTTAAACAAAGTTCTTAAAGTTAAATTACATAAACTTAAAAGTCAAATCCTATTAGAAACAAAGGTAATGAATGTTCATGCTTCTTCATTTAACCACGTATTTCTGTTTTATCTGTTTCTCTGGTTACTGGCATCTGTTACATCCATGTAGTGGAAATACCAAATGAGGGTGTGTTACTGCCCATCTCTCCCCAACTGACCCAAGTGAGTTTCAGTGCTTGTTCTGTTGCAACCACAAATTGGCTGTAGATACAAAAATATGGCAAAAAAGTAATCTCTGAGAATTAATTGGCTATGAATAATTTATTATGACAGAATGTAAGTTATGGTTATTTGTCAACTGTGATATATACATATATATATATATATATCTGATATAATTTATAATAAACACATGTACATATATGCATGTGTTCATTTTCCCCAGACTTGGTTGTAGGTATTTAGCATCACATCACTCTATAAGTGGCTTTGTTTTAGATAAGATTTTATGGAAAATATGTGTAACAATTGAACTGATACCTAATTGAAACCAGAGAGCCTGTGTTTATTATGCTTTGTGAGAAAATATGCTGTCCCCAATATTTTGTGTTCTCATTTCTTATTCTCAGATGATGGTCTCTAGACAATTTTGTTAGTGCTTCACCTGTATGGATGATTTATCTCTCTCAACTTCTATTGATTTCTTTTAGAATTTTCAGGGTTTCTATTAGGTCACAGCTCAAGGTCTTGGTTTTCCCAGTAAATAAAAATTCAGTGCAATTGGCTCAGGACTATTTACATGTTGCTATCATTGGTTGTGTGTAATTACTTGGTTTTAAATATACTTAGCAATCCTTAGTTACTTATATGGTAACTAAAGGTATTATAAAGATTTAACCTCCTGTCAATTTCCTCTTTTCTGAGAGTGTGGCTCCTTGGGTATTGAAGTGACATTTTTCTCAGTCACAGCATCTAGATTCTGAAATCACAGAAGTAATGATTTTAAAAAGGCACAGAATTGGGGTTGGCTTTAGGGCCATGGGGAAATCCCAAAGCTTCAGTTTCCTAATCTGCACAGAAGAAATTTAACTCAACCAGCCTATTGATTATGAAGACAAAAAGTGAACTACCTAGCTTTAAAACTTCATAATACCTGGCATGAAAATTACTATTAGCTGTAATATGAATACAGAATTAGGTGAAGATCAAATGAGGTAATATAAATCAGCATATTTTCTTTTTTTTTTTTTTTTTTGCGGTACTGGGGATCGAACTCAGGACCCTGCGCTTGCTAGGCAAGCGCTTATTCCACTGAGCTATATCCCCAGCCCAATCAGCATATTTTCTGCACACGGAAATTACCATAAACATGTCAGACGCAGCTGTGCATACAGCTAACTGGTGTTGGGTGCCACATGCTTTCTGGCACGTGACACAGTAAATGCCTGCTGAAGGGATAGCCTGAGTGTATCTACCTATTCAGTTAAAGACAACTAGGTCTTTGAGGTCTAATTCTGTTGCTGTGTGTTTTGGTTATCCTTCATAATCAACACATGCCTGTATTGATTTAAAATCTATCTATGGTTTAACAATTAAGTTTAATTATGGTCTGAGAATTCAAGTATACAAACTAATCTTTTGATTGAACTAAATCATGCTTGTTTGTTATTCTGTGACTGTCCTTGGTGTTTTCATCTTAGGATCTCTGGTTGCTACATTATGTATCTTTTTCAAAACCTTCGCCATTGCAGTAATTACCCAGGCATGTTTTATGGCAGGTGAAGTACCATGTGGCAAGTGATCATGGTTTGAGACTCTCTTAAGCAATCCTCCATTGGTCATGAGGATATAATTCTGAATAACTGATATTTTAAGAAGAGAATCCATTACCCATTATACAGATTCTGTCTGTTTATTAGAAAAAGATTAGAAAATACTGAGTAATAGATACACAATTACCTGCTCTTCCAGTGCCCAAAGCCATTAGGATTTTAGAATTTTGGCATGTATTTTTCAATCTTTGCTCATATTTTTATGTAGTTGTGATAATCCTTGCTGCATGATTTTATACTTTGCTTTTAGCATTTATAACAGCAGCACTTTAAAAACTATTAATTATTCTTTAAGCATCCATTGACATGAAGGCATGTATTTCATTGTGGGAATGTGTCACATTTTGTGACTGATTTTGGTACATAACATCAAAACTTATTTGAAAGAATAGATGTTGATTCTGATTTAGTTACCTGTAAAGATTATGTTCTTATCCCCATGATATTGACATTCCTGAAGTTATTATTGGAATGACATTTTTACCCTCAGAATAACTCAGAAATTTAATGACATTACATGTGTGTGTGTTTTAAACAAAAATATAATTTTATCTACCTTGTTTTCCCAACAGCTAAGAGTGACTCTTGTCTATTTCTAATAACCAAATCAACCTTGAAGAAAAAGCATCTGTGAACACCAATGACATTCAAAAGGATGTTTCACAGGCTTTGATAGGAATTTCAAAGAGAACTTTGAATATATTTTGTGAAATGGCTGTGTGTTACATAAATTATATTTTCTTACAGAATGACTACTTGGGGTGAAAAAGTTAAGCTAATTTATATGAGCTAATTTCGCTGTGTCTGCTAAGCATCAGTTATTTTGTGTCATGTTTCTCCCCTTATCTCAGAAAGCCCTGAAGCAATGGTCATGCCCTGCAGTCTTACCAACCTCTCACTGCTCTGTTCCTCTGCCGCGTCCTTGAGTGCTAAGGCTCCAGATGCCAGCACTACCGTTCCACCTCCACTCAGAAAGATACCTCTGCTCTGATGTTAGAAGGGGAGCATCCTCCCAGCTGGTGAGGCTGAAAAAGAATCAGTTCTTTGTCAAGAAAAGGAAAACAATACACCAGGAAGAAATCATGGCATTGGGCATGTCTTTCCCAGGGAGCCTATGCCATTTGAAGTGTTATTCATTTATTTATTAATGATTACCAAGTGCAAAGCACTGTGGTGGGCATCCCATTCCTGCCCGCCCTGGAGAGCACTGTAGGATTATCTTCAAGTAGCAGTATTCATAGGGCATAAAGAGCATTTGGGAATAGAGAGGGAAGGAAAAAGAAGGAGATTAAAAACAACAACAACAACAACTAAGATTTATTCTGTACATGGACCAGTTTCCCATAAGGAAAATATTCAGTGTGTGCTACATGTATTAGTAAAAAATTGAAAATTAAAAAGAAAAAGAGAAGTCAGTCAGTAGTCAGTCACTCAGTCAGTCGTCAGTCAGTCAGTCAGTAGTCAGGGCTCCTCAATGCTAATAAATATAGCCTCATCTTCTGTCTTAGGCAAATTCCCTTGTCTCAGTTTCTCTTTTTTGTAAAACAGCATGAATGGGTGTGAGGACATTTTTATGAGATGCTCTCTAGTTTACCATTCAGATGTATGGTTCCTTGGCTCTGCAACTGTAGTTTGGGGTACAGGGGAGACCAAAGTGATTTAGCCATGGAGATGTTTAATTTGCTGAGCAACAAAGACCCAGGGGCGCTTTCAAAGGCAGAAGCATGAAAAATGTGTTCCAGTCACATGAACACAATAAGGACTCTTCTAAACGCACTGCTGTGGTCTTGATTTGGCCCCTCTGAAATACTGACTGGAATTTTAACTATGTTGAAACATTCTTGCTTACACTAGAGAGTCTATAAAGATAAGAATCCCCTCTTCTTAGTTCTCCGACTTTCAGCCTGAGAGGCTTCATCTGGGGTGGTGTAGGTGGCTTTAGGAAGGACTTGGGGTCTCCCTGTGGGTTTCTCAAAGGGTCGTATGTGCCACGATTGTGAACAGTTCAAATGCCAGAGAATGAGGTTAGGGTGAATTTGGAGGACAGGGTGGAAGAGGGATACTTTACTAGTTGTTCAGAATAAATGAAAGGGCATGAATCTCAGAGTGTTTAAGATGTACTTTATAAAAATGAAAGTTCTTGACAATTCTGGTCCAATAGCAAAGTTGGGTCCTGGGGAGCTAAGGATTTGGGGGACAAAATAGGGCTTGGTTTTGAATGTGCACAGTAGAGACCATGAGTGTACAACGTTGTCTAACAGGATGTTGGTATGAAACATAGAAAAGGCAGGGACCAACTTTAGAAAATACAGAGCCAACAGAAATGATGACGGAAGCGTGTCCTGTGTAACTTCCTCTTGGTACTAGACGTCATTCCCTCAGATAGCAGAGACTGTTGCTTTCTCCTGGCTTTGAAAAGAAGGGGTATGACGCATCCCCTGTGTGGGAGTTTCTCACACACTGTCAGAGCCCAGAAGATCAGGCTGGCTTCCACCCTGCGGGAATGACAGTCTATCCCCAAGTAACTCCATTAGCAGTGGGGTGGACACCACTGCCCAGCAGGCCTGTGATGGTTCCAGGAGGGGGCATGGCAGCTTATAGCATCTGCGTTAAGAACTGCAACCACAATTTTTCAGCTTGACTTGGGAAACCAGTTGATGAAGGAATGCTAAAAGGCCAGAAGTTACAGCATCTTTTTACCCTCTTCTATTAAATTTCAAATAGAGCAGCCTTCCCTCCTTGTCTGTCTGTGACTTAAAGATTCTGGTTTCTGTGTGTGTATGATGAAAGCCGCAGGGTTTTTGCATTAATAAACCCCTGTAACAATGTCAGCTGAGAAGTGCTAAAGACCTATTCACCAGCCACTTTTCAATCTTGTTATTTTAATACTTGCCTCTACCCTAGGCTTCATAGAAATGTAAAAGGTAATGAAGTGTTTCACACACTGTTTTCTGTCTTTTTATTCTAATTTAAATCTACCACTTAGTCCATGCTTTAAAAAGGATGTTTACTTCAGCTGGAACACTATTGCCTGGAGCTCAGAAGTGCTTATCTGGACTTATATTGTAGACATATCATGTATATTATCATTGGAAATAACCAGCCCAGTGGGAGGAGAGATACACTTTGAAATCTTTAGACTTAAGATTTAACTTCCAAATCTTCAGGCTTTTGTATTGTACCTCTGGGTGTCAAGTTGAAATTGCTATCATCTAGTAAACCAGGGAGTAGAATTGCATTCTCAAACTCTGAGTCAGATTTGAAGCTTTTTCTTTCCTCTGCCTTGGCTTTATATTTTGAACCATAAAAAGATGGAGGAAAAAGAATATTTTCCATATTATATTTCAGGCATGTTGAGAAATACTTTGTTAGTACCAGAATGATATCCAAATGATTGTTCCAGGTTGTTATGTCCAATCTATGTGTCTAATGACGCCAGGTGCAAAGGCATCCAGGTTCCTGCCAGCAAGCATCTACCCCTCAATCTAATAGGAATGATGGATGATGGCATGAAGACTGAGAAAGAGCAGATTAGTGAGATAAAGCAGAGAGGGAGACTAACAAACCTGAACTGTAATTTGCCAGAAAAGACAGCAGTGGATTCTACTTGGACACAAGGAAAAAGAGACGATATAGTAGGGAAGGATGAATGAGAGACCAAGCTGAGACACTCTAGAAAATGGAAAGAGAACGCGTGTGAAGAAACACCACAAAATGCAGTTTAGGAGCCCTGAGCAACTGAGCACGGTGAAGTATGACATGCAGGGAGAAGCCGGGAGAGTTGACTGAGTAAGAGCATCGAGGAAGAGCTGGCCTCGAGAGGGCTGGGCGCACAGAGCAGAGCATTTAGATTTCCCCGTTAGCCA
The DNA here is from genome assembly GCA_004027595.1 of Dinomys branickii. Classification (NCBI taxonomy): domain Eukaryota; kingdom Metazoa; phylum Chordata; class Mammalia; order Rodentia; family Dinomyidae; genus Dinomys; species Dinomys branickii. The sequence continues at coordinate 34,891 of PVLD010005149.1, read as the reverse complement.
CCAGGAACCCAGCACAGAGCTTAAATGAGGGGAGAATGCAAGACAGACTTCTCTTAAACGACTGCATTCTGAGGTGCTGGTCGATGAACAGTGAGACGGGCATGGAAGTGACTTTAGACGTTTAGATGTGGAGCGACGAAGGCATGAATGAAAGAATGATGATGGAGGAGGAATAAGGGGTTAAATCTGGAGCCTGTGTCTGGTGACCTTGTGAGGAAGCTCCGAGTAAGGGCTGACTAGGAAGAAGCATGAAAATGGGTAAATTTGCTGTCAGTGCTCTGGAGTCCGCTTTCTGGGCTCTGGCTCCTCTCCATGGAGTGTTTAATTGAAGTCTGTCCTTAGATCCTTAATCCACAGTAATCCGGACTCGGTGATTACTGATTACAGATTGAAGCCTTGTTCCCGACTGATGAAATGTGCACCTCACTCCTTACGTTTCTGTTGCTTACACACCTAGTTTCCCTGTATATCTTATCCCACTTACATTTTACATTCATACGCATTATTGTGTAGAGATTAATTTAAATTTAAGCTTGGACACAAAGATGTACCCATATAAGTATTAATGAGCTTTTTTGTTTGTGTGTTGAATCTTTGGAAAGCAATCTAGTGTCTTCACGTAAATACTTTGCTGAATTAATAGCTATATATGCAAAAATGGTATCTGAAATAGCCATTTAAATAGGCACTAACACATTTATTGACTTAGAAACATGCTTGAAATATATTTAAGAAACAAAAGAAGGGGTAACCCACTCAGGCCCCCCTTCTGTCCCTCTCTTGGACAGAAGCTTTCTTTCCCTCAGTAAATATATTCTGCTCTTAACCTCTGCTGTTTCTAAAATTCATTCTTCAATTTTAGAGAACACAAACTCTTCCCAGATATCATTCAGGTTGGGAGTCTTTATTTTCCTGTATCATTTTGGAGGTTCCCCACCGAGATCCTTGGACAGAGATTTAAAGCTATACGTCTACCCAAGATGAAAACACCTCCTGTCTACCCAGGGCCTTCAGCTAGACCCTCTGGGGAGTATCTCTGACTGCTGATCAACAACTATGACCCTTTTCAGCCTGAAGAAGCCAGAGCAGTCATTGCCCATTATTCCCTCACAGCAGTTCGGCTCACTTCTTCAGAGGGAGGAATGTTAGAGGTAGCTGAGTTAGATAGAACTATTACAGGCAGTCAGACAGGGCCAGGCCCTCAAAAGAGCCAACATGACAGACAAGATAAAATGCATATCTGCTATGGGCCAGATATCACGACAAAAGATAAAACAAATGCACCCACATACCTCCCTAGGGATGGACAGCAGGGATTAATATTCTAAATAGGTAGCGATCACCGTGAAGGGTCATTCATTGGACTCCTTACAGGAAAAGCCCCTGTTCTTTATTCATGGCCATTTGCTACGTGACTTGCTTCCCCATTTGATCCCAATTTAATCAATTGTATCTGAACAATTCTTATTGGCTGACCATAGTTTTGTCCATTTTCCCTCTCTTGGACCTGCCTCACCTCATGGTCTTGCTCTATAAAAGTCCCTAGAAAAGACAGAGTCTTGGGTAACCCACTTGGGCCCCCCTTCCATCCCTCTCTTGGACAGAAGCTTTCTTTCCCTCAATAAATATATGCTGCTCTTAAAAAAGAAAAAGAAACAAAAGAAAAGCATACAAGTAGCACATATAGCATGACCTCATTTTCTAAAAGTATACATAGTAAGACCTACATTTCTGCAGATTCCACATTGGAGGATTCAGCCAACTGCAACAATATTCAGGAAAGAATTGACTCTGTACTGAATATGTACAGACTTTTTCCTTTGTCATTAGTTCCTAAACAATAACACAGAATAAAAACTATTTACATAGCATTCACCTCATGTTGGGTATTATTGGTAATCTAGAGATAATTTAAAGGATACAGGAATATAAAACACTTGGCCATGTACAGATTTTACTATCTATGGGGGTTCACAGATTTAATCCTCCCCAGATATGGAAAGATAATCACATTTTAAAATGTGCTCCTACAAAGAAAAAGAATGCTGCTGGTGGTTATATTTGTGTTTGCAAAGTGAAATTATGACTGATTTTTAAGTTCTAATATTCAGTAACGAATATATTAGGGTGTTAAATTGGAAATTTGCACAGAAGCACCAAGACACAATAGTAACTTCAAACACATAGCTGTGCAACTCTAAATCCTTGGTCTGCAGACATGAGTCATTTCAAGTCATTGGAAATCAGTAGGGTAGGACCTTACACCCTGGCCATGTGTAGGAATAGAGGAAGAAAGGGTGCTTTTTCCCTTTTCTAGCCAAGAAGAAAAAGGTTCAAAAAGATGACTGGAAAATGCTGATCTATAATCTCTTGTAATTGAAGAACACATGAATGCCTGTCTGGCTTTCATCTGAAAAACTGAAAAAGAGAAAGAGGTAAACAGACAAGATCCCGACAGAAAAGCCAAAGATGGCTGCTTCTGGATCAGCCTGCACTCCTGAAACATGTGAAGGTGAACAGCAGATGTCTCCTTCCTGTGAGCATCAAGGCAGAGCCAGGGTGAGCCTCTGTAAAGCCCTGCTCCATAAAGAGCAGCAGGGACTGTCAGAGAAAAGTTTACCATAATTTTCGATTCCTAGTGAATGCAAGAAGAGGAAGTAATATGATCAGGAATAATGAATATGTCACTCCTTCTGGAAGTAACCGTTAGAAATTCGCAGTGTGGAAATGGGAGGATTGCTGAAGAACCCTAGAAAATCCTCATGAGAGACCATTTCCCAGTTAGGCTCCCCTTTCTCTAGAGTCTTGCCTGCAATAAGGGAGGAGACCTAACTTCAAGTTTTAGACTCGCGATATTATAGAACAAGGCATTGTTTTCCAAGCACGTGTCTAACCACTGAGAAGCAATTCTGGCCTTTAATTCAGCTTTCTAATACAGCATCAGGTCTTTGTGAAAATCAGGGTGCTTATTTCCCACGAGTGATCGGAAAAGTTGTCCAAATGTCTGTGTTCATCCATAGGCATGGACTAGTACATTGGCAATGTGACATGCAGATAAATACTTTTAGGAAAGACCAGGAGAAATGGATGTAGTTTATAATTTTATAACTAAGCTCTTTTTATGGTGAACTTTCAAGTTTATATTATTTCCCTAACTCTTGGGGAACAGGTTTGCTTTTAAAGGTTGTCCCACGGGTCACCATGCTACCTTACTGTCATCTCAACAGGAGCAAAAGTCAAGGATAATCAGTCCTTAAGTTGCTTTCCCAAAAGATAGTCAGAGCACCTTTCTGTGCCTGGGGGTCGCCGATGCTGATTTCTTCTCTGAACAGGGTGACCTCTCCTCTCTCAGGGGTGGAAATCCTCCTATCTTCATTTAATGGCTCTGGGGCAACCCTCAGAAAAGAAACTCGCAGCTCTCCAGGATGTGACAGAACGCTGCCCCTGTCAGACTCACTTCTGGGGGCAATGGGGAACACAAAGCACTCATTTACAAAGTGCGTGAAGAGGTCCAACGTCACCAGACGTTACAGCTACTTCTGAGAAACTTGAACATGAATTTTCACTTTAAATCACTTGAATGTGATTTAAATCATTCATACAGTGAAAATCACCTTAGGGAGCTGGGTGAATGTGAGGGGTGAGGGCTGTGTGTGTGTGTGTGTGTGTGTGTGTGTGTGTGTGTGTGTGTGTGTAAAGATTTCTATAATCTATCATAAAGGATAAACTAGCCATTTAATTTGATCTATTATGTTCACCTAAGCTTTGGCTGTGCCACTGCTGACTTTTATACTAAGAAAAATGTTTAGCAGACAGATGATTTTGGATTAGGAAAGGATAAGGAAACAAAAATAGGAAATAAAATACCAAGTGGTCAAAACCTAGTAAGCCTTTTCTTGATGTTGACTATCGTATTGCTGTAAGATTATCACTGCCAACGTAATAGAAGCAAGAGGGTGTATTTCTCCTAATGTGACTGACCCAAGGGTATTGTATCAGTCACTTTTTCATGGCTGGGACAAAATGCCCAACACCCACAGTTTAAAGAAAGAGAAGTTTATTTTTTCTCACACACTCAATGCTTTCTGGCTATGATTGGCTGACTCCAAGGCAGTGACCACAGGGTGGAAGGGTTACTGGGTAGTTTCTGTAGAAATGGCCCATCAGTCAAAACTATTCCAGGCCCTTCTTGTTTCAAACACAGAATTGGACAATGGGATGAGACAAGCCAAAAAGAGTGAAAAAGAGTGCCAAAAGTTTATTTGAAAAGTGAGGGGTGGGGCTGCGGATGTAGCTCAGTGGAATAAGCGCTTGCCTAGCAAGCGCAGGGTCCTGAGTTCAATCCCCAGTACCGCAAAAAAAAAAAAAAAGTGAGGGGTGAGTGGGTATGGAAGAAACTAGTTCTGCAAAGTGACTTGAGCTGAACAAAGGGAAAAAGAAGATAAAAGCAAAACAATAAAAGCACACACTGCATCTACAAAACACAGTGTGGGCTTCCTGGAAATCCTGATAGCAGCTTCTTGCTGTGTCCCATGTCTGGCCTTCTTTTATGTAGGCCACATCTCCTGGGAACTTTTAAGAAGTTCCACGTATGGGTTCCTGAGAATTATTTGATGCTGTCCTGGGATCTTGTAATTGAGAGGAGCCGTGCATATCCCCAGCCAGCGTTGCCACACCCGATCTCCTCTAGCAGAAGCTCTGGGAGGAGAAAAGGTGCTCATATCATGGCATCTGGGAAGCAGAAGGGAGAAGCTCAGACCGGAACATACCCTTCCAAGTTAAGCCCCAAGTATCTCACCCCTTCCTGCCAGCCTGCACCTCCAAACGTGAGAATTTGGGGTATGTTTGTTGGTTCTAAGATCTTTATCTGGTAGAAGCTATGTACCCAAATGCTCTGTATAAACTTGCAGCTCATAGATTCTTTCTCTGATTGAAGAGTCCCAAAGATACACTCCAGCATTTGCCAAAGTGTGATGAGAGTTTAAATTTCTATGCCCAGTGTAGAATAAGTGGTTTATGCTCAAATTCCTGAACCATTGTTCCCAGGTCACTGAAAAGGAGACATGGAAACCATCAATCTTCCTCCTACATATGTCTGTTGAGTAGGAGAAAGAGACCAACTACAGCAAACGTCACAGAAGAGAAAACAGAGACCCCAGTCTCCTGCTTCTGTTTAACTTTCCCTTCAACACACGTATCAGGCAAGTCCAGACAAATAGCTACACTTGCTTTTGCTAAGTAGTCCCAGCCAAGAGGAGCTGTGTACATAAGAGGAAGGGATAGAAAAAAACATAAAGCGAAGCCCAAGTGAATCACAGGATTCAGTGCGGGGAATATGCTACCAGAATCTTGATGTGAAAGCTTCGTACATTTGTAGGTCTGACAGGGATTCCTCCCCACATCCCTAAAGCAAGTTACTGTGGGAAGCATTCAGGGCAGGCAGCAGGAAGGCGGGCTCGGAGTGACTACGGGCCTTTGGGTAATCCCTAATCTCTCTGTACTTTATGCCCATCACAGGTTAAATTTAGATAATAATAAGATACCATGAAGTTGCTGTGAGATTAAATAGGATCATATACATGGATATGAGATTATACATACTACATATATAAACTATATATAAACCAGGCACTTAGAGACTCTAGCACAAAGTAGGAGTCCCATAGTCATTATTTTTATCATAGAATTAGAAAGAAGAAAAGACACTCTTGCTTATTGAGAACCTCCAGTGCACCAGACATTTCACCAATCCAGTTCACCTTCTTCTATTTTCTCATAATAATGCGACTAGGTTAGCGCAATTATGTGAGAGCAAACAGCTAACCTGTGGCTGATCCTATATTTAAAATCAGATCTTAGTTAATGATAAGATACTTTCTGTCCTGTGATTCAGTGTGTGGTGAACAGAGAGAAAGGAAATGATGCGTGTTTGTTTCAGAAGTCCCCGTCTCTGAGAGCTAACGAACTGTTGGAGCTCTCCTGCAATTATTTGTTCTCTGAAGGTGAATGGCTGGCATTTCCCCCTCCCGGTTTAGTTCACACTTCTGATCACTATGATACAGGAAAATAAATATCCCAACCTGAATGATATCAGACAAGTTCGTGTTCTCTAAAACCGAAGAATGAATTTTAGGAACAACGGAGGTTAAGAGCAGAATATATTTATTGAGAGAAAGAAAGCTTCTGTCCAAGAGAGGGACAGAAGGGGGGCCCGAGTGGGTTGCCCCCGACTCTGTCTTTTCCGGGGACTTTATAGGGAAAAACCATGAGGTGAGGCGGGTCCAAGGTAGGGGAAATGCACAACACTATGGTCCACCAATAAGATTACAGGCATAATTGTCCAGGTAAGACTGAGTGGACTGAGATCAAATGGGGAAACAAGTCACGTAGCAAGCGGGCATGAATACAGATCAGGGGCTTTTCCTGTGGGGGTTGGGCTAGTGACTCTTCCTGGCTTTTTAGAAGGTGGTTGTTACTTATTTAGAATATCAGTCCCTATGTTTTACACCTAGGGAGATAAGTGGGTGCATTTGTTTAGCACCTTTTGTCTCCAGGTCTGGCCCACAGGTCTGCTGGCTCCTTCGAGGTCTGCGGGCTCCTTCAAGGGCCTGGCCCTGTCTGTCTGCCTATAATATTTCTATCTAACTCAGCTGCCTATAACAATTAGACATTAATTTCACTCTTCCTCCCACTTGCAGAATACACTTCTCCCCCCCCCCCAAAGCAAGAGAACCCTAAATGCAACTCTAAGCGCATCCATCTCTAAGATCAGGAGCTATGGGCAGGGCAAAGTCCATGGCAGGCTTGGGTGTGGAGCTTCTGTTTAATCATGAAGTGAAAAATAGGTAACAATTCTTGCTCTTGACTCTCCCAGCCTGCTTCCTTGTACACACTGCTCCAGCACTGTGGAAAATGGCAGAAAGAGGGACGAAGTCAGAAGCCTGCAGGTTCCTCAGGTCCCTGTGGGCAGCCATTTTGAAGGTCCCTACCATGGTGTAGAGAACATGCACAGTCACCCCTGGAGTCTGCGCCTGAGGGAACTCTTCTTCCTCTCCTTTTGTGTGACCCCTATCCTGCCCACAGGAAGTTGTTTCTTTTCTTATTTTCTTCCATAACCACATCTGAAGTGGGCACCAGCATAACTCTGGGAGCTTCGCAGCTTTCACAAAGTCACCCAAGTTTAGGGACTAAAAAACTGGTCTGAATTTATATTTCCATTAGCTCTTATTAATTATACAGAATAGTGGATTTCAATTGGATGTTTTCATATCTACCCCCGTTTTTCTTCCTTGCCCTCTCCTCCCCCTCATCCCGATATTTTAAGCCTCAAATGTACAGAAGCCTTGTTGGAGTGAGCTTGTACTGAGCTCGACAACAGACTTTCCACAAAACTCACGAGGATTCCAATGTATTTGCTTTCAATCAGAACCTTGCATCAGTGGTCACACTCACATCCTTTCCTAGATGTAATTCTCTAGTCAAGCTTCTGCCTTCATCCTCACTCACCCTTTTACCCACTACCTGATGGGTAACTGAGGCTCACTGGAACGGCAGGCCTGTCCTCTCACTCCGATTTTGCTTTAAACCCAAGCCACTGTGCTTAGGTCAGAAGCCTGAGTAAAGCTTTATAGCCCAGTCTTGCAGTGCCCCCCTTTGGCAGTGCTGATTGCTGAACCCAGATTTCACATGGAGCTGCAGCCCCATTCTTTTTATTTTTATTATGACACACGTTCTCCAGAGTTACTAGTGGCTCAGGCTCAGCTTGAACCTGTGATCCTTCTGTCTCAGCTTCCCAGAGTGCTGAGGTTACAGACGTGCACTATCACACCTGGCCTTATTTCTGAATATTTGGAATCCAGAAGTATTGAGCACTTCCCAACTTGTAAGGTTTTATTTTTGGATTTTGTCCATTCCCTTAAAAGTATGTGTGAAAAAAAATTCTTGCCTGTTTCCTGTGCTAAAAGCATTTAAAAGTAAATGACATGCTTTTCTTCTAGGTTTTTTGGGCTACTTTTCTTACACTTCAAGCCATGTATACCTCTTTTTGCGTTGTTGCAGATGATAATTATGTGAAAGGTTTGGCCAGAGCACAGCAATATTCTCTACTCTGTCTTGTATTTATATCCTCACGTTGCTGTCTGACCACTAAGGCAATAACACACATCTTGGGCTTTCAGTAAGTCAGTATCTACTTTCTGTTATGATTTCTGTATCAGACAGTTTAACTTCCTGAACAAATAGCACCAAGCTATCCTTATCTAACACCACAGAAATTTATTTCTTCTCCTTGCAGTGTAATTAACAGCTGGGGTAGGAAAGGGCTTCTGCATACCCAGGCATTTAAACACTCCTCCTTTCTTAGGACCCTGTCGTCTCCTATGTCATCTGTGCCTCAAGTCAACTGATAGACTTTGTTCCGCATCAGGTCTCAGACTGCACTGAGTCTATAAGGGAAAATCATAATATCTATGTCCCATTGGCCAGCACTCACCAACATCAACATTTAATTCCAAGACAAGGTGGAAAACACAGTCCAGAGTATAGCCAGGATAAGAGGAAATGAGTTTGGTGAAGAGCCAGCCCATCTCCAACACAGTAACTCTGTCCCGCAGAGCTGAGATACCAGCACCAGTAACACCTGAGGCTTCAGTAGACTGAATGTAGTATAGTGCAAGCAGCGTCCCTCTCCGGTGACGACAGAAGTGATGAATATCCATGAACGTTGAAAAGTCACTGACAACAAAATATCCTGCCATACTTTAGGCATTCAGCAATGGTTTGAGTCTTATTCTGCAGAAGTAGATCTGTTTGGTTTACCTCTCCAGAGGAGGACTAACTTTCAGACCAAAATTCCATCTAGAAAACTTTCTCCACTCACTCAAATCCCTCCTGTTTTCCCCATGTCAGAATATTTCACGTAAAATTCATTATTACCTTCATGTTCTTATACTTACATAGCAAGAGATATAGGAATTTGAATAAAACAAAAATAAAAACATTGCAGCCCACCATCTCTAGAAAATTTCCAGCTAACTATGTAACAACCAAATTATGCATTGTGTTCAATTTTGCACATGCTGGTATCTCCTGCTGAAGAGAAAACTTGGTATAAAACACCCAAGGTAGCCTTGAATCTGGTTTCAAGGTCATTGTTCATAAGACCATGTTGGCCTTGTCTGGCCAAATTTTAAGTTATTACCTTTGGGTCAACACTATACCATGAAAGTTTGAAGACACTCATGCTTCAAACTTTTAATCTAGAGACAAGAGGATTTTTACGTGTTTGTTCTTTAAACCAGGCAAGGAAACCCTCTCCCCATTTACACGTAGTTGATTACCTTTATCTATCAGCTAAGCCTGTGAGTTCTCTGATAGCTGAATAATTAATTCAAGCTACATTTCCTGTTTCCTAAATAAAAAGAAAAGAAAGCTTCTTTGTAGTACTGGCTTGTTTTCAAAAAATCAAACATACTTCTGAGATTTAGTGTTCACTTTATGGGAGAGCACAAAGCAAAGAGGTGTTAGCAGCTAGCACAAGGGAGCCCATAAAACCTCAGGACATTTTCCAGTGGCAAGAAAGAGCGAAATGGCTCTGTTTGTAGAAAATGCATTCTCCAAGGACCCACTGCACGGGCAGGAAGCTGCTATGCAGTTACCAGTGACCCAGGGATGAGGGTCAGAGATGCCCAAGGCCATTCCCTGAAGTCAGAATCAGGAGAGGAAGAGACTAGTTTCTGAACTTGAAGGAGAGGACTATCAGGGATGCCCTCCTGTCTTGGTTTCTCGGCATGGAAATGCTGCAGAAGTAACAGTGGTTTTGGACCTTTCTTGGGCAGTGAGAAAACACTCTTGCCTTGTCTTTTCTTATCCCAGCTCTCATCTTTGTAACAATAGGAAGGACCTGGATTCTTAGTTGGAAGACCTGAATTCTTATTTTGTCAGCATCATTAGCTAGCATTGTGAACTCAGACAGTTGATTCAACATCTTTAGGAATTTTCTCATCTGTATATGGAAGTAGGAGAACTTAAAGAATATTTGGGGGTCCTTGCAACTCTAACGTTATTGTAAGTATTCTTGTAAAGGCTGGTGAAGACCTCTCCTGCCTCCAAGGAGGCCCAGTTGGGTCTGGAACCCGGACATCCTTTGGGGAACCACTGCTTGGGTAAAATATTTTAGCACATATTTAAAGATGACAATTTAGAGGATAGAGTCCCGGAGTTGTTTGGGGGAATTGTGTGGAGGCAAAGGAATGACTGTCTTGACGTCTATAACCAAGAAGTTGAGAGGCCAGGTAAACTGTCAGTCTACAGCTGCAGGCTCTGTTTTCTTCTACCGAGTAAGCACCTCTTCAGAGAGAACTGAGGAATGTCAAGTAACCCTCAGATTTCTAAGGTTCACTTAAGGGTGAAATGCACCCAGGGCCCACAGGCAAGAATGAAAGTGGTATAGGATACATTCCGATTGAAACCCAGAGAGGTATGTGTTTATAGACACAGAGCACATTCCAGGCAACCCGGATCTCATCCAAGCAGCCAAGTGACTGTGGATCATTTTGATACTAAAAATTATGCATTTAATATAGTTTTAAGCTGTTAAATTGACTAAGTTCATGACGTTACTCCATTCGCGGATGGCAGTGAATGGAAAGGGTCTGGACTTGAGCCCAGGGCTTGGCGTGATCCTCTCTGAGGCAAGGTACAGTGCTGTGGGCCACCGAGGGTGTAGGTAGATCACTGAGAAATTGGTGGAACGAGACTAGAATGCTTACTTAATGGATAAGTGTTAATCTAGACTCCATGCCAATGAATTTTATCTTTGATTTGATTCTATTTATAACTTTTCTTAATGATTTGGGGAAGACTATATAGGTGAAATATAGTGAGATGAATTTTCACAGAAGTAGCCACAAAGCCTAACACTCGATATCAGGGTAGTACTTGCTGCCTCAGTACAATGTACAGGAAGCCTGCTCATTTAACATCAGAATGTTATGCACTTTAACATTGTATTAGAGGGGGTCATAAGCTCAGCTTGAATCAACAGAACGTGTTCCGCTAATAAGCCAAATGGGATTCAGGACAACACCAACAGAAATTCTACTCTGCACTGCACAAAGGACACTTGAGGAAGAGCGGGCTGCTGGGCACTCCAGATCCAACCACAGATGCTAGGAAACTTGGCACACAAGTGGACAAGGAGAAGGACCTGGGATACTTGTGTCACTGGGAAACGATCTGTGGGTAGAGAGATGATCCTAACCTCACATCTGCAGTGTTTTCTGTACCACAGCATTTTAACTCTTATTCTGGATGGCTCAAGCGCAGCACTAAAGCTATTAAGAAAAACTGTTGGGTGACACTTTGCAGCCTGACCTGTGGGAGGACTATTTAATAATCTCCCAAAAAGTCAAACACACTTGCTGGGAGGTAGTGAGTTTTGTACCCCCAGTTGTCCAAGCAGAAACAGATAAACATCCTATGAGCAAAGTGTAGGAAACTGAAGCATCAAATGGATAGATGATGTCAAATGCCTGACCTTGGCCCTCCGTGTTAAGTGGGTATGGTGTAAGAAAGAGCTACAGAAAAGCTTCTACATACTGTAGTCAGAGACTAGTTTGGCAAGAAATCAGCCTTGATCTCAGTTTGTTGAGTAATCCTTGAATAGCACTGCACTGGCCCTTTAGGAGGAGGATTAAGAGTTTTAGGAAACTACTGGTAGCATGAAAGTGTTCTGGAATGAGAATTTAGAACCAGAAGTATGAACTTCGGTGTCAGAATTAATCTTCCAGAGTCACCAGTCAGCTTGCTATAACTCAGTGTCTTTAACTATAGAATAAAGTTCAGTTTTTATTTATTTTTAAGGTTTTGAATTACATGTTGTGCTTCTAATGGCACAGGGCAGAGAGATAGTAAATTACAAAACACTCTATGGAGCAGTAGCATGGGTCACTAAGGAGGAGCTCCTTCTGAGCTCGAGCTCCTTTGTTGAACAGATCTCTCTGTGAATACAAATAATTATTATGGAGACAACTGGCTGCGGCTATGTGCCACTATAAAACACAATTTGCACACCCTTGTCTTTTCTTCCCCGGGATTTTGCCAGAAGGGCCAAGACCAAGCCTTTAGGTAAGCAAGTGGGGTCTGTCATCTGCTTCCGCAAGGCCCTGTGGGATGTATTGATTCTCTGACATCTGTAACATCAGGGATGAACATGAGGCTAACAGACCAGGATAAGTAGACTGTGGAGGGCCAGCTCTCTGGAGACGCCCCTGCTGATAGGGAGGCCAGTGAGATGAAAGAGGCAAGGCCACTTGCACCTCGCATCATGGGGGGACCCCTACCCTTTGAAGCTATTGGGTGGAGCAAACATCAGAGAGAGAAAGATCTGGGAGCTTGTGGTATGTCTTTTCCTGTTATTTTGCTATTTCTACCCAAGAATTTTAACCACTACCAGAGTTTCCCACATTGCTTGTAGACAGATGGCCTCATACATGTCCCCTGAACCACATTTCACCCTTATGTGATCAGATTCCTATTTGACATGCTCATGTGAGTGTCCTATGGGAACCTCAAACTCAACATGTTCAGAGATCATCCTTCTCGGAGAGTAGTTGTCCTTTACATTTTCTTTACAAGTGGACAGTGGCATAATCCATCTAGTCACCCTGGAAAGGATCTTTTATTCATTCCCTCGCTGATCTGAAAAATATGTATCAGGTTTCCTGCTCTGTGCCAGACAATGTTTGCATGTTGGGAGTGTGGTGGTTAACAACCTCCAGTCCCTGTTCATATGACCGTGCACTTTGGAAGGAAAAGATACACTGTATGTGGGTAAGAATAACAACAGGACTCACATAAAATGGACAAGTCAGGGAACTTCAAAGTGGTCAGACCTAAGAGAGCAATGAATAAAATATAAGGTAAGATGGGTGGGCAGTCAGAAGCTGCACTAGCCAGGTAGTCTCGGAACTGACATTTGGGCAAATGATGAAAAGCTGGAAGGCCAAATGCAAGCTTCTGTATATTTGTAGGTCTGTGTAAGTACACTGTGCATGTGCGCACAAACATGCATTACACACTGTATGCGCACAAGCGTATGTTACACACTGTGTGTGCACATAAACATAGATTACACTCTGTGTGTATGGGCACAAGCATATCTTACACACTGTGTGCTCACAAACATACATTACACACTGTGTGTTTGCACAAACATACAAGTGCATAAGTATATATGATAAACACACCTATGTGTGTCAGTGTGCATACACAGATGTAGATAAAAATACATAATTACATACATTTTATACATTTATACACATCATACACAAATATGTGTGCACGCATATATGAAATTCTTGCCTAAAATTAGATTTCAAAAATTCTTCACAAATAACTAACTAAACTATGAAATCCTTATACAATATTAAGTAAACAAATAGCTCCTTGTCTTAGTTACTTTTCTCTGGTTGCTGAGACAAAATACCCAACACCCACAATTAAGGAAAGGAAGGTTTACTTAGCTCACAGTTTGTGGTGGTTTCAGTCCATGGTCAGCTGGCTCCAAGGTATGGTGGCATGGGACGGGGGAACAGTTTATGGTGGCAAAGACAGCAAAAGCAGCAAGAGCAAAAGGGGGGAACAGACCTCTTTTCCTCCCTCATCTTGTAAGTAAACCACCACCCCCAGGACAGGTGTAGCACTCACACCACCTCCAGGCCTCCTCTTGCATAGGATGAGGATGTTTACAAAGTGAGGCCCCTGGCCCCCATACTGAGTTGCTTAGTTAAATTTCTCAAGTTGACACACTGTATCAACCCTTACCTTATGTAAATGGGAACTATAAACTAGCAGTTTTTTTCCTTAAAAATAAGAATAGCAACAATGTAAAGCTATATCCTGCTAGGACAGTGGCACATGCCTCTAGTCTCAGCTACTAGGGAGGCTGCAGGAAGAAGCTCACTTGAGCTTAGGAGTTGAGGACAGCATAGCAAGATCCCGTCTCAGACAAAAACAGAAACAAAACAAAAGGAGCAAAATCAAGACCAATATATTTATTGGTAAGGAGCCTTGGGGGAAAATTCTAGAAGTATCTTGTTGTGTGTACCTGAGGGGGCAGTGTTTTATAGTGTTGATAAGCACTTTACAGCTGCTAGATTTCTCAATCACTGAGAATTTTTTAAAAACATGCTGATTTTAACATTTACAAAAATATAATTAACACAGGGATTTATAAGCAAGCCTTAGTATTATGCAAATTTGAAAGTCTATAAGATAGTCTATAATGGTGTTTTCTCATCCCAGTGTCATCTGTTGTGTGTCTGATCTATAAGGCCACAGCCTAAACCTGCGAATCACATAAGCATGAGCAATATGGAGAGCTCTCCCTCAAGAAACTCAGCATCTAAGTGAAAGGGAGAATAAATATGCCACACTGACTAGAAGTCAAGGCAGAAATTATTCTCTTTGAGATTCTAAGGTGGCTCATAGGAGGATGAGGTCAATTCTACATGAAGGAGACAAGAGAAGATCTCACATGGCTTTGGAGGTAGCAGTGGGAGGGTTGGGATGATCAGGACCTGTCAAAGCAGAAGGGGGTTTTCTTCTCAGGAGTAAGAAGTGGGGAGAGCTCACAGGGGTGTGGCCCCACTGGCCTTCCCATATATTGTGATTCCCACCTGGGCACATGGCGAGTGTACTTCTCTGCCTATTGGAAGTTGTCAGGGCTACGCTGCTTATTTTGGTCAAGAAAATATGACCAGATGCGATATGTGTTACCGTCAGGTGGAATGAGCACAGAAGTCACCTAAGTGCCTGACCAGCCACTCTGCTCACAGGAGCGTAAATCAAGATGAGACTTCCACTAGCCTGGGTCACTGAGCGTTTAATATAAATGGAATCCTTCCATCCCTGACAAACTTTAACGAAAATATTTCTTTTCATTGTGTTTAGCAACTGAAATATTGAGCTATTCATTACTGTACTATTTGCTAGCTCATCTACATCAAGAAATACGGACAAGTTAATCTGGCAGAAGCTTCAGATCACTAAATGGCAATGGTGAGGATGCACTGGAAAGAGTTCTCACACAGCAGACCAGAGTCCACTGTTATAAACTACAGCAAAATGTGAGGAAAGCTTTAACCGAGGTTACCATCTGCAGTGTATAAATAAATGTCTTGAATAGATCAGCAGTAAGTGTTTAGACTACAATAGTCAAGAAGAAAAGAATAGGCACAGAAAGGCACCTGGCAAGAAAACACATAAAAATTGTTAAACACTGGTAATTAAAGAGACTTACATGTAAAGAATGAGATGGTACTATCTGCCTCCAAATTTGGCAGGGTGGTGGTGCATGCCTATAATCCCAGGATTTGGGAGGCTGAGGCAGGAGGATCACCATGAGGTTGAGGCCAGCCTGGGCTACATAGCAAGTTCAAGCCCAGCCTGAACTGTGTAGTAGGACCTTGTCTCAAAAGAAAGTTGGCAAAAATATTTTTAAAATAATAGGATCCTCCTATAGATTTACTGATGGGGATGCAAACTATGAAAATTTCAAGGAGACAACATGGGTGTATGTGTGGCCTTAAATTTACTTTAACCAAGTAATACTTCAAGAAACATTACCGCGTCTTTTTATTTTTACTGATTTAGTTTCTTTTATTTTAAACTTTCTGAAGCCAGCTGGACATGGTGCATCTAATCAGGGTGTTTATTGAAAGGATACTGGTTAACACAAGACATAGTAGAAAAACCAGCCTCTGGAAAGAGTGGATATCAGGGTATCCCAGGGTATTATGGGTTAGGTCTCAAAAGTCCCCCGAATCCTGTGTTCAGAGGGGGAGCTTTAGAGGGTGACTCGATCAGGAGGGCTCTGTACTTCCTCATTGGTGGGTTGGCGCCTTGTGAATTCATAAGGAGCTTTGCTATTCAGAGGTGGGGCTTGGCTGGAGGAAGCAAATCAGCAGGGTGTGACCTGGAAGGATGTATTCTCGTCCTGGGCGCCTCCTTGTGGCTCAGCCATGGGGAAGTTGGCTAACACACCAGCAATCTTCTGAGCAGGGTGCTTCTTGCTCCAGAATGCTGCCAACCCTGTGCACTGGCTGGGAATAACACTGTCCCCACCCCTGGGTTAGAATTACACATTTGAGCTATAAATACTTAGGGTCTGGTATATGATGTGATATGAGCTGGCTACGGTCAGAAAGGCAGGATTCCACAGCAGACAGCCGTGGGTGGAGCAGGCGGTTCCCAGAGAAGAGATGCCAGGCAGGCAATTTGACCCTCATGCTAAGGAAGTGGCAGGAATGGTACCCAAATCCATGGATGAGATGCTCAACCCCAGTATCATTTGCAGCAGCAGAAAAAGAGAAATTTCAATGTCCATTTGAAAGAGAATATTTACATAAATTATGGTAAACTATAGCTTACCAGTTTAAATTGTATTACTGAAGAATTCAGTGATGTGAGAAAATGCCAATAACATAGCATCAGTTATTTTTATTAAAAAATTTTAAAAACACCACCAAAAGCGTTAAAATATCGAGGCCTAATGTGAGCAGTGGTGAAAATATGGAGATTTGTAACTTCTTTTAGTGGATCCTGAAAATTCTCTACAACGGTCATCTATCACCTTTATCCTCAGAAATCTGGACTATCTTAAAGATGTATCTAGTAGATGGAGTATTTTTGTAGAGACTGAGTGAGTCATTCTGCTCTTGCCTGTTGGTCCTGCCACATTTTAGCTAAGCAATCCTGGTCACATGGATTGACTTCTTTCAGCCTGAGTTTTCGTGTCTGAAAAAGGGAGAAAGGATACGGCCTGCAGCTCAGTAAGCATTAAGTGCATGAGAGACACTCAGCATGCTGCTCTGTTGCTGAGGTGTCTGGCACCTGATGAAAGGTAGCTTTTGTTGTAACAACTGAGGGGCCTGGATAAGGACAAGTGGTCCTGACTGGGATGGTATGATTTTTAGCAGGGTTTTCTTTTATTCTTAGATAGCTCTTGAAATAGAGTGCTAATGTGCATTAGAGTTTTTAAAGAAAGTTGAAGATAAGTCCATTAATACAAATAGTGCCCTAATGTGTGTGGATCTTCTTCATCTGGAAAATATACTGGGTAGTTTCTGAGCTATGCTCATTTTAAACAGGGAAGGGAAAGCCCATGTGGGTCTAAGCAATGCAATGGGCCTTGGAACTGCAAGGCCGGGAGTGGCTGGCTGCTGCCATCTGTGCACGGCAGATGGACACACAGATAGGGTAGAGGCCAGGGACTGTGTCCTACCCTTAGCCCTGCTTGGGCCTTCAGTGTCCCTCTTACCTCCTCCTCATCTGCATCTGGAAATGCAAAATGCTTGAGTTAGAAGCTCTTTCACAAGGACCTCTTAAACAGGCAAAGTGTTCTTATTCATTTTCTGTACAAGTCTTACTATTTCTCTAAAATTTTCTGACCTTCAGGATACTTCACAGTATTTGTGGATGATAGGAAAAGCAGAGTTATATTCATAATTTAGAGCCTCGGGGATAGGAAAAAGTCACCACATGCCAGTATTTATTTTTTCAATCCTAGCACAAAACCTGTATGTATGTTGTGAATTAAAATACAATTTTTTACAGTAATGCTAAATAAATAAGTCAGAGACAGGAAGTTAAATATTGAATAATTTCTCATATGGGAGAAACCCATGATATGAATAAGAATAAAATAAAGGAAAGATAGTAAGAAACAAAAGACAGACTTTTTCGAGATGGGGAAGGGATCACAGGAAGGGTGCAGGAAGAGGGGAGGGGAGCGAGGGTGGTAAAAGGATCAAAAATGATTAAGATAATACTTGGTACTGTAAATACACAGTAAAAAAGTGCTCTATGTGTGTGTCTATTCGTCTAACTTTCTATCCCCACGTCACTTTCTTTCTGTATTTCCTCATATGTGCTTCGGATACCCATGTTCACTAGTTTATTCCACACAGCTTGGAGAGTGTTGCTGGCGTCTAGTCTGCAGGCTCTTCCGCATTCTGAGGCTCTTGGAGTTATAACTGTGGTAGTGCACTTACAAATAAGTCATCTGGTCTAAACTTTTATCCTGCAGATGTGGGAGGAGACGCCGAGAGGCTAAGTGATTTGCTTAGGCCTATGAGGGCGAAACTTTTGGAGCTTTCAGTGCTACAAGCAAAACCCCACTGCTGCACGCACGCTGTAGGCCCGCCGCCACTGGCTTATAGTTACCATGAAAAACAGGTGCTCAGGCATTTGATCCCTCAGCGCCTGTTCATTTCATCACTTTCACTGTCTTAGTGTGCAAGGCGGCTGAGCTATGGCTAGTTAGATGGCTAATTTGCATCGCCTCCGTCTCTTGAAGCCCAGAGCCCAAAGTGGACCATGAGGTGGAACAGATGTGATTTACCTCGTTACACCTGCCTCCCACCTTGCCTGGAAGACAGTGGTTCTTGGCCTGAGCTGTGTTAGAATCTCCAGGGAGTTTTGTTTTTAAAATATGAATAACAAGTCGCATTTTAAGCCCATTAACTAAGAATCCCTGAGGGTTGAGCCCAGGCATCCATGTTTTAAAAATCTCCCCAGGTGATTCTACTGTGCAGCCAGTGTTGAGAACCAAAGCTGTTGTGTTTTGCTTTGTTTTGTTTTAACCTAATGTTTTCCATGTCTGCTTCTCCTCTCCCCTTCTTCCTTCTGCGTTGTCATTCCCTGTTCTGCTTCCCTCTTCCTGGGCAAGAATATGGCATGAAAGTTTATGGTTAAATCTTAGTTACATGTTTGTTGTATGCATTGACTTTTGTTTGCTGCTTGGTCTTAATTTTTATACCAGGCTATTTGATTATTTTTCTCTGCTTCAAACTATCTCTTCCTCACCCTCCACTGAACTTAATTTGTTTTGGTTCCATGTAGCCTTCAATTAACTTCTATGTGGAATAGATCTGTTGGGGGGAAAAGCAGTGCACTCTGTTTAGAGTTTTGGAAGAGGCAATTTTTAGTGAGTTTAAAAAAGTACGTTTGATACCGTCGACTACCTTGTGTTTTCTAATCCCAGGGCCCTGGGTGTTCTGGTCTCTGATTACCCCGTGGCTGGTCTCTCCTCCAGCTCTGCATGCCTTTTCTCCTCTCACTGCAGCCTGACTGATGATCTCAGCGGCCAGCTCTCCTGCCTCTTTCCCCCCTTCCTTTCTTCCTCAGTGCTGCCCTCCCTCTCCTTCCTCACTCTGCTTCCAGCTTTAAAGGTACTGATTTAAGTAG
The DNA here is from genome assembly GCA_004027595.1 of Dinomys branickii. Lineage (NCBI taxonomy): Eukaryota > Metazoa > Chordata > Mammalia > Rodentia > Dinomyidae > Dinomys > Dinomys branickii. Next base: position 15,643 of record PVLD010005149.1, on the reverse strand, counting down.
CTCCATCTTTTCTCCTTCAGTTCGTCGAGATCAGTATAAACACATAATTCTTCTCTTTCGTTCCAGTCTCCTCTCAGCTCTTCCCTCCAGTTTCTAATGAATGTGGCTCTTAATTTTTTAATTTATTTGTTCAAACGATAAATCAGTATGGCTGGCCAGGTAGAGTGACAAGCCTAGGAAAGCAACTGTGCGAGGTTGTACTATTGCGAGCAGTTGCTCACTCCTTTGTCTTGAGGAGCTTCTACCTCCTGCTCATTGCTGTATGATGTACAGTCAGTGTTTCCTACATGGACGATAATCTTCCTCTGCTTCATTGTCCTAGGGCTTGGTTGGACACGTAACACATTTTGGCCAAAGGAGTACGAAATATGATGCAAACTGTTAGTGAGCTAAAGCTTTACAAAGCCTCCGAAGCCTGGCCATTGCTCTGGCCTCTTTGCCTTCTTCCCCGAGGGCATCATTCCTGCCCCTCAGCCCGGGGCTCTGCAGCGAGAGGATTCGTGCAACATGGCTCAGCATGGAGCAGAGCTGCAGCTGACAGGCTAGGTATGATGCAAGGGACAAAGAGCTGACTGTTCAGAGCAAATAGTGCTTTGGCTTTACTACAGCAGCCAACCTGCTACCGTGGTGATGATACGGAAACGCTGTCCGTCCGTGCCATCAGAGCTCCACATTCAGCAGAGGACCTTTAGTTCACGAGGCTTTAGCTCTTCAGATGTTTCCAAATTCCTTGTTCCACTGGCTGCATCTTACTTTCATTCTGAATTCAGTTCAACTTGCAGACTGACATCCACACTGTCCATTCTTTTTCACTGTCATCCTCTCAACAAAAAGTTGCCCTACAATAGCTTCTAAGTGGATTCTCTGCCCTCACAATGCTTCTTGACACCAATTTTTCCTATAAACCACAGCTGCATTACAAATGGGTTACAAATCCTTGTCATAAGTGCTTACAACCTCAACTTACAGTGATTGACATGGTGGAGAGATTTTTCTAATTCACGAAATGGAGGATGTTGACTTTAGGCAAGGCACATTCTTATGTGTGAACAGGACCGCAGCCTTGGTTTCTGTGCAGCTCTTCTGGCTCTGTCTTTCATATATAAACTATATATAAATTTGCCCATTGAAAATGCATAATTCAATGCTTTTTAGCATAGTATATTCATAAATTCATAATAATGCAACTATACCATAATCAACATTGAAATACTTTGCATCACTTCAGATAGAGCCTGTACCCTCCAGCTGTTACCTTCTCAGTATCTCCTTTCTCTATCCCCCATACCCTTAGCAACCACTGATACTCTCCTTGTACCTCAATATTTGTCTATTCTGGACATTTCATACAAATAGAATCATATAACATATGGCCTTTTATGACTGACTTTGTCTTAGGTATTTCTTTGTTATTAGCCTGAAATATCTGACACCCACAAATTAAAAGAGGAAAAGTTTATTTCAGCTCACAGTTTGTGGAGGTTTCAGTCCACAGTCAGCTGGCTTTCAGCAGGGTGGCCCGGCAGAGGAGCACGGCAGAGGAGAAACAGTCCGTGGCAGGACAGACAGGAAGCAGCAAACCCATCTTCCTTCTTTACCCTTATCCAGGCTGCACTCATATTTACTGGAGCCATCCAGACCTAGTTGCCATTACCCACACCTTAGGCTACACTAAACAAGACAACGGGCTAATCCAGGTATGGCACATGCTTAAACCAGTATCGCACACCCTAGATCTGGCCACCTCCACAAGGCAATGCCTTACCTATAAGTGCACAATGCTTTGAAGGGACATTAGATATAAGCCATAATGTATTTCTTTCCCTTGATATAATATTTTAAAGATACCTTTCTCATATAGTGTGTATCAATACTTTATTGATTTTTATGGCTAAGTCACATTTCATTGCAAGTGTATGCCACATTTTGTTTATCTAGTAGTTGATAGATGGTTGATTAGTTGATTGATACATCTTTTGACTACTATGAATAATGCTATGAATCCTTATGTGCAAGCTTTGGTGTGAATGTAAGTCTTCAATTGTCTTGAAAAGGAATTTCTGGAAAATATAATTTTAGGTTTGACTTTTTAAGACAATGCCATATTGGTTTTACCATTTTACATTTTGACCCACAGGGCAGGAGTGTTTTGGGTTCTACATATTCTTGCCAACAATAGCTCTTATCTGTCATTTTCATGGTAGTTTTGCAAATGGCTGTGAAGTGGTGTCTCATTGGGGTTCATAATTTCATTTCCCTCATGGCTAATGAGCTGAGAACTTTTCACGTGTTTACTGGCCATATGTGTATCTTCTTGGAAATGTGGCTGTTCAGATAATTTGCACATTCATGCATTACTTGTCATTTTATTATTGTATATTCTGAATTCATACATTCTGGATATGAACCCCTTCTCAGATGTATTACTTGCTAGAACATTTTTTCCATTCTGCAGTGGGTTCCCTTTTTTATGTTCTAGTAGTGTCTTTTGGAACACAGATGTTTTAATTCTGATGAGGGGAGATCTAGTTTATCTCTTTCGTTCTCCTTTGTCACTTGTGTTTTGCTGTCTTGTCTTTTCTGGTGCTGGGCATTGGTGTCATATATAAGAATCTGTTTATTTACTATTTAAAATGTGCTGTTTTTGTTTTCAAAGCTTTATAGTTTCAGCGCTCACCTTAAGGTCTTTGACCCACTTTAAGTTAATTTTGGGTCATGTCAGAAGTATGAGTCTAACCTAATTTTTTTGTATGTGACCATCCAATTCTTCCATTGTCACTTGTGGAGACTAGTGTTTATATGCTGTTCAGTCTTCCATGGCACTGAAGGCGTTGATCCATTTGGAAGTCTGAGTCAGATAGTACTTTGTGAATATACCAAATATCCCTTTTCAAGTGTCAGAGATAGAATTTCATGAAATGTGAATTGCATTTCAATAAAAATCTTTTCATTTCTTTAGCCTTATTGATCTTCCTGAGCAACCATCCCCCTAATGTGTCCGCTTCTCCCTTCCAGGAGTAACTCTTTTACAGCCACTGTTGCAGCCTTGTCGCACAATTAAGTGTGTGGTTTGCGAAGCTTTAAGGAAGGTGAGGTCGCCATTACCTGCGGAAATGGCTTGGTTATCCACAAATTGTACAGGTAGCAAGAGAGTAGAGAATTTTTCATGGTCTAATCAGTAATTCTCTCCTTACTTAACAGAAATTCTATCCTGTCCGTGTCCCAGAGTCAGTCAAACCCAGCTTAAAGTTCCTAAACTTACAAGAGTAAGAATATCATCCTGTTAATTTACAATAAGAGCAATTGTCTCGTGGACTGCTCATCCCAGTTCATTGTCTTTCTCTGGGTATTTATCAAGAAAAATAGCAAAAGAGAATTTGCTTGGTAGGAGAAAATGCTTGGTCAGAGTAAGGCTGTGATTCAGACCCTTGCTACAAAAGATATTCCGGTCAAAAGCAGCTTCACATCAGGGCTAACACAGATATCAGAGTTCAATAGTGTTTGTCTCTGTCGCGATCATTTATCCAGGAACCACTTTATGGTTATCTATTTTGCTTCAAATCTAGGAAGTGTTCTATCTTTATACAGTCTGATCATTCCTTACGTGCTGATTTTATACCCTAAATCCTAGAGAGCGACATTTCTGTGCCCCAGCCAATGACTGACTTTTTTCCATGAGATTGTAAGTTCCACAAAACAAAAATTGACTGACTGGTCCTTGTATTTCTTACAGTACATTTACATGCTATAAGCATGTGTAAAATGAACTGAATCTTGAGATAATTTTATTGTTTTATATGTTATGAACTTGTACCTCCTCCCACAATGAATGTTATCATTATGTAGGACATTCATGTACTAATTGAAAAAATATATTTATTGGTAATTTTCTTTTCCTTCATGGTGTTATGTATGACAATAGAAGAAATACAAAAGTCTGTCAGTGGCAACTAATGCTCATTTCCTAAATTATATGGTCACTCTATCTGTGTTGAGCAGACTCATTCTGAGGAAGGTGTACACTGTTTTATGTAAAGGTGCTCAAAGAATCCTGATCCAGAAATAGTTTCACAAGTGCACCCTCTTCTATTTGAGTGTTCTCAAATTTTGAGTGGTCAGAATCCTTGGACGGCTAGATCAAACATAGCTTCTGAGTCAGCAGGTCAGGGGCGAGGACTGAGAATTTATGTATTTCTAACAGCCTTGTCCTCAGGGGATGCAGTGCAGTTGGTCCCAGGCTACCTCCACTTGAAGAGGCATCGCCCCTCTCATCTGTCTTAGTGTTTGGTGTTTGAACTGGACATCCAAGTGTGATCCATGGGTCCCCAGTACCAGCAGAACCTAACAGCTTATAAGAAGTCAAGAAATGTAGGCCCCACCTGTGTCCTCAGAGCCAGAATCTGGATTGTGACAAGATCTCTCAGGTAATTTGCATGCAGTCATTAGAACTCAAGAATCACTGACGGATCCCTGAGAGAAGTCCTGGGCAGGACAGGCTGTGTAAAGTGAAAAAGGTTGTCTAAGTAAAAGTAGATGGGATCTAGAAGCACACTAGAATGTGCATTTTTGGACCAAGCCAAGAGAAAACAAGCTGCTTGACTGGTCAGGATCCTGGCAGGACACAGACGAGACCACTGAAAGAAGAAATCAAAGTCATGTTAATGAGGACACTATTTGCAAAGGCATGGGCAGGAGCGAGATGAACTGTGATAGATAGGTGGGATACATTTAGGTATTAACAACAGCAGAAAACCATTACTACCTCAAAGCATCCATACTCTTAAGTGAAATAAATCAGACACACACGTTTAAATATCATGTTGTTTCTCTGGTGTGAGAAATTGAAAGGGTAAATAAGGACATAGATGTATAATAGATACTGGGAAATGGAAAGAAAAATACTCAAATGAGAAGGGGAACAAGGGATGGGGAGGGGGAAGGGAAGGCAAGGAAAATAAAAGCACAAAGAGAACAGACCGAACAAAATGGCAACAAAACCTATGTAAATGAGAAGAGGGACTGAAGAAAGGAGAGGGGATTGAGGGAAAAAGAAGAAACAAGATATATGTACAGGCACAAGCTTTCTCTTAAGAATGTGATCCTTATGTATATTTAAAATGTATCGATAAAATTAATCACAAAAGGAGAGAAACCGGGAGAGTTGTAGAATGGGGAACAGAAAAGCATCCTTTTGGGTCTCCATGTGCCCTCTACTGGCCAGACTCGCCTAGAGGGCTGGAGAGGGGTAGCTTGGCTAAGAGTCTGTAAAGTCAGTCACTGCACCGGAGGGTGCGGGAAGGTGGGAGAGCTCTTTCTTCAGAAAGTCACTTCCTGTCCATGTACTGGTAAGGACAGGCAGGCTCAAGGTTACAACCGCATTTTGTTTCTCTGCAAATGAAACTACATGGGGAATATAACACTGACATAAAAAAATCTAAATATCTCCCTTCCTTTCGCAGCCCAAGCACACTCAAGTGTGACAAATGAAAAATTAGGGAGTCATGGTTCAGCAGGCCACTCTTGGTGACAGATGGTCTGTGGGGGTCGCCCGGTGAATAAGTGGGGGGTCCTTACAGTGACTCTGCAACTATGCAAAGATGGAGGGATGAGCAAAGTGATAAAGGTTCAAACCCGAACTTTTGTGGGAACGGCGTTATACGTGGCATTTGTGCTTAGGAATTACTGAAAAATGTCTGCGTGTAGATTCTCTTGATAGCTAGTGTTCCGTTGCTTACCTTTGGCTAAAGATTCCCTCAATATAATGAAAGCATACAAATTGCTTAGGATGTGGTTACACTGAAAGTTTTCCATCCAGTAAGACTGGCGTGGGGTCTGAGGTTTTGCATCTTTAATAAGTTCTCAGATGACACCAGTACCACTGGCCTTAGGAACACACTTTGACTTGGAAAATAAAGACCAATCCTGATTCCCATGAAATTGAAAGTTTTCTGCCTTTGGTCTTAGGAAAATTGGTGATAAATTTGGGAAGGTTCCAGGGGATGAGGAGAGGATAGTTCATGGAAACAATAAAACATCATAAATTTCTTGTAGTTCATAACTCATTTTTCTTCTTCCTCCCATCAGACAAAGGTATAAATTTTGTTTTATTTTTAACTTCTTATATCTTACTTCCTAACATTCTCCTTTGACACAGTTACTCTTTGGCCTGTTTATGATTTATCTTCCTCATCCCAAGCTTAGATTTACCCTATCAATAATCCTTTCAATCTTTAAATAAACTTGGTTCGATATTATTACAGATGTTGAAGTAGAAATTCCATTAAGCTGTGCTCCATACCTTCTTGGAATTCTCATGTACATAGGTCTCATTTTAGATAGATAAAGAAGTGAATCTGATCACTGTCCATGACGGTAAAATATATTTGACCAGAAGGTATTGAGACAGTCTAAAAAATTCCATCATTCTACGTTCTCAAGGATATAAAACTCTTGTCATCTCCTGCACTAGCCCCTTGAATAATTTGTAGATCCATTATCAGTTAATCAAAACTCACTGAATACTTATTATATAATTTGCATTATTGTAGCTCTTGTGAGAATATAGAAGACAAGGACCCTGGATCTAGAAGATGACAATTAAAAGGAAGGACAAAATCAACATGTAAAACAATAACAAATTATAACCAGCGAGGACAGACTCTGCCCTCTCATGGTGACCCATATATATGCACCATGTAGAAAAAGGATATTTCAACATCTGTCTACAATTTCAGGAAAAAACCATTCACCCTTCAAAATTCACCCTATGTGTTCCCAGCTAATGAGTTTACCACTTCTGTTCTTCCTTTGGGTGTGAATTATTACCCCATCCCAACCTTGGATTAATTGTTAACCATATTGATTCTCTATCCACTTATATTGCCTCAGGCTACTCTGACTATTGCCCATCCCTGAAGATCAGCATGTCTTGGGGTAAGGAATTTTATAGGGTTCATCAAAATGCCGAACGGAATATCTGAGTTGTGCCCTAAATAAAAGGTTAGAGTAGGTCAAGATGGGGAAAAAACATTTATGATGGTGGTGAGTGTGGCACACAAGGGTAAGAAATGTGATACAAGAACATGCAACAATATTGGATATATAACTGGAAATAATTAGAAATAAGATTTAAAAGCCATCTACAAAGTGCTATGCTGTCCTTCCGATGCACTGTCCTTCAGTGGAATGGCACCAATTGCTTTTGCATATATTGTAAGGGTATCAGCGCAAGTCAGTTTGCAATGATGCTCCAGGCAGGGCAAACCCAGAATTTCACTGGCACCAAATTCTCTTAGAAGCACAGGCAATCGTTAATTGATGGCTTGAGGAGTCTCATGAATGAGAAGAGTCCTAATTATTTCCAAGATTAAAATTTCTCCTGAGCATTCTGTTAGACACATTGGTGTTTATGTATCAATCGCATTTACAGTAGATAAGCAGACATTGAAAAAAGTTAGACTAAATACCTTGGTAAATACTCAACTAAAATATTATAATTTTTGTCACAGAACAATCAGTGTTTTTTACCTTTCTTTGTTTTCTCAAAACTCCATTAAGATCACTGCCATTGTCAGTGAAAGTCATTCATAGCGTAGCAAGAGTAAAATTTGAATGCATGCCACTAAAATGTGTTGTCTGATATACCTGGGGAAAATTAACCCACAATCCTGGAATCATAGGGAAACTGAAAAACTACAGAGAAATCTGTACAATGACCCAGGGAGAGTTGACTCATGTCCTGAAGCTCTGCATCCATCAGGAAGACTAAAGAGAACTCCTAGGGTGACCCTAGACATAGTTGATTAGAAGCCACATCTGTTCTCTCTAATCAAGACGTGCCTATGTGCTGGTTTGGTCAGCTGTCTGGTACTGTGAAGAGCCCTTTGTCCTTTCTCAATATAAATAGCAAGTAAAGGCCTTTTGACTGCATGTAGGAATGCTATCAAAATCCAACAGGTGTCCGCTTTTGCTGACCTCCAGGGACCTTTCCCATCCCAGAAGGAGACTGTCCTGTCTTTCCCAAAGGCAGAGCCCACAATCTGACACCACAGGATGACAGCTGGACAGCTCTCACAGCACACGCCACCAAGGAGGAGAGCTCAGAAGCCATAGCCGAGAACATATGGCACCAGCCACTTCCCATAAACCAACGATGGGCTGGGGGGAGATAAATTACATGAACGAATGAACAAGTGAATAAATAAATACATGATAGATGATAGGTAGGTAGATAGATAGATGCAAAGAGAACTGCTGGGAACCTTGTGTTTCTTATAAAAACAATTAGTGCAAATGTTATAGGGTGGGGAAGTTCCAGGCTGCCATCAGAATCATCCAGATGCTTAGGGATAAAGCTAATGTATTTCAATCATGGTAAATAAAAATGCAAATCAAAATTGATTAAAAATGTTCTCATAGAGAGGGCTTGGAATGGTGATGATACACAGCCTTGGTAATGTTTTTGTTGTGAAGCCCCCAAATTAGGGTACCAGGTTGTGCTAACAAACAATAGAACATACTCAGTGAATTTTAATTTCACACAAGTAATGATTTTTAATTAATACATCTCATGCAATATTAGAGACATGTACTAGAAATTTCTGTTTTAGTTATCTGCAGTGCAAATTTAAAGGTATGTGATATGTTTTTATGGTCATGTGCTTCGAAGTCTATAAATCTGCATCACTTTCTGATTCTGATCTGTTCTCCTCTTGAGACCAACAGTGACAGTTCCAGGCCAAATAAAACGCTGCTTTTAAGATAAATGGTGGACGTCCACCACGCGATTGTAATTGCCTAGCAGAGTCTGAGTTTGTGTCCAGCTGCTCACTTCTTCCTGCTCACTCCAGTTTTAATAACGTTTTGAAGAACTTGTCTTTTGTTTTAGATTATCTTATAATTAACTGTTTTGATACAAGAAGTGTGACAAGTATATTAAATGGTATTCAGTTTAATTTTACTGTATCTCTTCCAGGCTGATCTGGGATGATCTGGAAGAAAAATGGATGATGAGGTTTTCTATCAAAAATGTTTTGCTTATTCTGCTTCTTATGATTATGCAGAAAAAGTGCAGAGAATACCATGGTGGCCTCCATGCCATTCATATGAATTAATAAGCACCCACTCAACATTCACTACATCCCATCTTCCACACTAGACGGTGAGGGTGTAGAAATGAATAACTCATTGTCACAAAGTGCTCTCTAACAGGACATACACAAAGGAGGAACAATGAGCTATATCGTCATAGAAGACATGATAAAAACAACAATTTTCCTTTTCAAGACAGTGTAACAGGGACCAGAAGTTTTGGGATCTAAACTTTGGATCTAGGGCCCCTCTTTTAAAATTTCTCATTGAGATAGTTTTCATGTAAGTGGTAGCTCATGTTACTACGGGAATTTCCTAGAATTTCTAGTTATCCAGGTGCATTTTGGAGCTAACTTGTTTCATTCTATAAGAAACACTACTGTATTTTCTTCACGTAATGGCATTTACTGATAAACTTTAGAAAGAAAATTAATGTAAAGTATATAAAGCAGGGAATCCATATATGGCGTTAGAGGTCTCCTTTAAAATGTGTGAGTATATATAGTGTCAGGTTTTCCAAATAAGAGGGGCTATTGTTTTTGCTTTGTTTTGTTTTGCTTTGCTTTGCTTTGCTTTGCTTTGCTTTCTTTTGTTTTGTTTAGTTGAGGCAGGGTCTGGCTGTGTAGTTCAGCCAGGTTTTGAACTCACTTTGTATCCCACACTGGCCTCGAACACATGGCACTCCTCCTGACTCAGCCTCCTGAGTGTTAGGATTACAGGTATGTGCCACCATGCCTGGCCCCATAGTTATTTTTAATTCAGCAAATGTCAGAATGATCATCCAAAATAACACTACTCATTATAAGCAGTAAATATATAATGAGAAGCAAGTTCCTCTAGATTACTACAAGTATTGGAGAACAAAATCAAAAAGGCAGTAGTAGGCTCATATAAAGATAATCTCAAGTTCTGGAGGAGAACAGTGGGAGTACATGCAATCAAAATAATGTATTAGTTATAGAACCATGTTGCTAAAGGGACACAGAGATATTCTATTCTAGTGAAACTAACCTTCCACTCAACAGTGAAGATCTACTTGCACCAAAATCTTCAGGAAGATTTTACAACTATTTCAATATTTCCTATGTATATAATGTAATATATACAGAGAGAGAGAGAGACAGAGAGAGAGAGAGAGAGAGAGTCTTAAAACTAAGTTTTCTTAAAATTTAACAAAATTCAGGGCAGTCTCTCAAATATACCCTTTCTCCAACTTTTAATTCTTGTAAACTTTCTTCATAATCTGCTCCTAAGGGAATATTTGACAGACTCTTTGTCATTACAATAACCCTATGAGGAATAGTTCTTGAAATTTCTGTATTACGCATGAAGATATTGAGACTCAACAAAGTGAATGTATTGACCTAAGGACAGAATGCTAAACAAGACAGCCTGGATGCTGGTTAGGAACAGAAGCAGGAGAGCATGCCGGGAACTGAAGCGGTCCACAATGAACAGTTTGACTTGAGAAGTGTAGTGTTACATTTCACGAATGCACTTACCTCCCCTCTGGACTTATAGGTCTTCTACAAGCTGACCATAGTCCTGTGATGTAATCACTGAGAACTGGCCATTTTTAGCGCTTTGCGTTTATATAGAAGTATGTCACTGAGTGTAGATGTGATCATTCAGCATAATGTAATTTTGTGTACAATGCAATAATGAGCCATATCATGGTGTTTTCTGAGCTTCATACATTTGACAAGATAATCACTCTCTGAAGCTCATTGAATCAAAGAGGAAATGATTTTATTCTGGTTGAACAGAGTAGCTTAGATTAAAGCAAAATTAGCAAATAAATTAAAAACAAAGTATTTACCCAGTAGATCTTCAAAGCTGTTAAGTATTCAGGCTCAACTGTAGATGGGCATGGCGGAGACTTCTAACCCACACCAAATTTTCATGCTTCTCTGATCTCCCTGTCTCTTTTGCTGTCAAATTTTGGCCACCTGCCCAGTGCTGACAACAGTCATGCACTGCTTCTAAATTAAGGCATTTAAGAATCACAGTGCCACCTCCACTGCTTTCATCTTCAATGCTGGTAACTTTGGAGGACAAGAGTTCCAAATGACACAGGTATGAGATGCAGAAGAGACATTTGCATGGAGCTTTCCGTGAACGAGAAGCAGGCATTCCATGTGTTCACTCTCTGAGATTTGAGAGGTGCATCTACTATAGCTACTTTTAAAGTAAAGGCTGGCAGTACCATCATCCTCTGAAAACCTGTTAGAATCGCTTTCTTTGTCCAGAAGTACTGATCAGAACCCACATTTAGGCAAGAGTTCTGGGTGATTTATATGCGTATTAATTTCAGAAGTTCTGCTATAAACTATGCAATTTTTGCAATTCCAGGACCTTGGAATGCTATTAGTACTGTTCAGAGAATTCCATACCTGATTCTGTAGGAAACTCAGTAAGTTAGGTTTTTGTAAGAAAGCAGAAGCCGGGTATGGTGGCACATGCCTGTAATCCCAGCACTCGGGAGGCTGAGGCAGGAGGATTGTTGCAAGTTCGAGACCAGCCTGGGCTACAAAGTGAACTCAAGGCCTGCCTGAACTGCAAGACCCAGTCTCAAAAAAGACCCCCCCCCCCAAAGAAAGGAAAGATCTGAGTTAATAGTCTCCGATTTGAGACTCTGGAGGTAAGCCTAGGAATCTCTATTTAAAATTCCTATAGTTTCTGATAATCAGCTAAGTTTAAAACTGTCAGTTCTAATAGGAATACAGATAAATACACACTGTTAACTTAAATGTTGATATTTTAGAATAGCTATGATTTATACAAATCTCCAAAGTTCGACGAATATGAGGATTTCCCAGTGCTCGTGTGGCAAGTTGATGGAACTAATATTTTTGTCACTTGCTATCTGATCATGCAAAGCAAAACGTCTATTTTTCTTAGCCTCAGAAACTTGGGGAAATGAGCACCAGGGGGAGGGCTGCAGAATGCATGGCCTTCCCCCAGGAACTGGCTCGCTTCAGCCCTCACCAGACTAAACATGCATCTCTGAGTTTGAAAAGACCCAGCAGCTGTCTTCATGCAGCAGCTTCCTTATCTGATGAGGCAGCTCCATGTCCCCTGGTTCAATGATATCAATATCCTGGCTTCTCCCTTCTGGGTTTCTGCTCTTCTTCTCTGTGGGTCAAAATCATGTTTGAAAAGAAATGCTATAATCTAGTAGGTTTATTACCAATGAATTAGAGAAAAGCTGGCTGATTAAACAGCAGTCTAGAGCCCCTCTTTTAAAATTTCCCATTTTTTGTTTATCATCTAATTTGCCAAAAATTACCCCCTTTTAACTAGATCCGCAACTTTCATTGCCTTTTGGACCCTGCTTGGCTCCCCAGCCTTTGTCTCCGAAGGCTCCTTAAACATATACTGAAGGAGGAACATCTTTAAACAAGTTAAACATTTATTTGCATAGTCATTTTCTCTTCCAGCAAGAATTTTAAATTATGAAAAAATAAATCTGACATTTTAATCATGTGCTAAGTCAATATCTCTAATGGCAAGCGCAGATGAGCACACATTTGCCCACTGGAGGCTTCCAGCTGTGTTTAGAACAGAATGTAGCCACCACCGTCCTAAAATTCAACAGTGACTGAAAAAATTGTTATTCTAAGGACTTAGGAACAAGGAATGTGGCTAGAGGGAAGAAGCGAGCTGAAGTCACCTGGGGCTGTAAGCAGCCGGGATTCAGAAAAAGAAGAAGGGGTCAGAGGGTGAGACACAGCTGCTGGCAACGAGCAGATCCTGGAAAGAAGCATGAAGAACGCATGTCGAAAAGAAAGTTGCTGTTTTTCATGGCTTAAGCAGCAAATTCACCAGAAGAACAAGCAAAACAAAATTCCAAGTCCTTCCATGTTTGTCAGTATCCATAGGAGCAGATGTATAAAAGCAAGTTGGATTGAACAAGAATAAAAATGCATTTCAATTCAAACTACTGGTTCATAGTTGGTTAGTATGTGTATGTGCTGTGGTGTTGTTAACAGGCTTATATGCAGATATATCAAATGATCATTTATTCCTGCTACACAGGGTAGTCAGGATGGTTGAATGTGTGAAATATTGAATGAAAACAGAGTTGTGACTTAACGTTCCATTTTTTAAATGTCTCCACAAAGTTGCCCTCCCTCTCTCTCTCTCTCTCTCTCTCTCTCTCTCTCTCTCTCTCTCTCTCTCTCTCTCTCTTTCTCACACATGCACACACACACACACACACGCACGCATGCATGCCCGCCCGCATGCGCACGCACGCACACGCACTGTGATCCATCTTTATTTGAACTCAGAGTCTGCTCTGACTTGGGGTCATCCTAACCTGAGGCTGTCTTTTGGCTCTCTTCTTAGATTCCTTTTTCTCATTCTTTCTTGCACTTTAGTCAGTATTTTCCCTTCATACCATCCCCTCTTCCCTGGAGGCAGCGCTTCTTGGCTTCACTGAACATATTTTAAAAGCCTAACCCAGAGCTGCCCCCTAATGCAGCTACTTAAGGCCTTAGAGAGTCTGATAGTTTTGCAAGAGAAAATGTACATCTGTTCTCTGAGCAGCACTGCATCCCCAGGGACTCCATGTGGACAGAGCACCCTATGAGCATCAGGGTAGATGCAAAATAGTTCTCACTCAGAAGGACTTCGAGGTTAGAGCTCCAAATCAGGTTTTGTCAAAACCTGGAAGCTGCTACAGTAAGACTGAGCACCCAGAGAGCTTGATTCTTAGAGGGAATCCTAACCAGACCTCTGTAAGAAAGGAAGAAAACTAACTGTGAGATGCAAGATGGAGATACTTTGGTACTGGTCTTATGACACTAACTAAAATGGGTCACAGTCCTGGTGTCTGGTTCTGTGATGAAGAGAGAAGAAAGGAAAGATGGATGAGAAGAAAATAAAGGGATATCACACACCTCACCTAAACAAAAAAACGCTAACCCAATAGCTTTCCACGGAAAGTCCTGCTTACAACTGTGGCCTTTGGCTGAAGGCTTAGAATTAGATTTGTGGAGAGTCTCATTATTTTCCAATAAGAAAGCCTCAACTATACCTACTGTTTGTGCAAAGAGTATGGTTTAGGTTGAATGCTCATGTGCCTTCTGAGTCTAAAATTTTGATATCTGTTCAGAAGAGGGAGTCTCAGGGATCTCCCTCCAACAAGATCCTTGGATGCGGAGTCTTTCATAAGATCCCCCGTGCGCGACATTGCACGTGTTGTCAAATGTGGCTGCTGGAGGAATGCAGTGTGCTGACCACTGCTCCACTTTGAGAGGACTCTTGCAAGCTTGCACTTGGTTTCCTCTGGTCTCACCTCATGTGCCTTTTCTCTGGGCTGACTTTTTGTAGCCCTTCAGGTAAGAAGTTGTAGCCAGGAGTACAATGATATACTAAATACTGTGAATCCTATCAGATCTCTGATCCTCGTTGTGGTCTTTGACAACTATGACACATTACCTTTCCATCATCACTCAATAACTAAAATTTTTAAAATCATGCATTGCCTGTACAATGAAGAGATAATTTCTCCACCCCCTAATTTTGAGTTTACATAAAAGTGAGACTACCGTATCCAAATTTATACTTTTTGGAAATGTGTAGAAGGTGAGAGCAATATGAAATGCTAAAATTAATAGGATTAAATAAGACTAAACAATTTAAAACCAAAATTTGGGGAGCGAAATGCCAAGGAAAAAGCAAGTTGGAGCAGTTAGAAAGTTGGCTTTCTCATTTAAATGCTCTGTGAATTTGTAGTTGTTAACTTTTTTGTGAGTTTCAGTTTTCAAAAGTTCTGTAAACATAGTGTGAGTACCCAGTTATGGGTGTAGTTTGTAGATTTAACTTGAGATAATATATGAAACACAGTTTTCACAGAGACTGGCACGTTCTAAGCACTTGACCAGTGCTGTACTGTCCCGGCCCGCGGGTAGTCAACGAAGGCTCCTAAAGAGAGAGGGAGTGGGGTAATTTGGGACAAGAGACACGAGAAATGGAGGCAAGACAAAATTCTAATCAAGCCTCGTTTATTGAGCGGAAGTCTCGGGCTTATATACAGTGCAGGAGCGGGGATTGACGTCAATAGGTAACCAGGCAACGGAGGGAGGTCCAAACAGCACGCGATATTACATCAGTATAGGAAGTTGACCGTATATGGAAGTTGTTACATAAGATGTTATATAACTACAGGAAGTTGACCATATATAGAAGATATTACATAACTATAGGAAGTTGACCATATATGGAAACCGAAACTAAAATTTCAAGATGGCTGGTAGCTTACAAAATGGATGCGGACTGCAGGTCTCTCTGCGGTACAAGATGGATGCAGACCACAGGTCTCTCAGCGGTCTCCCACACTGTACGTAGATTTTTATTTATTTATTTATTTATTTATTTTTATTTTAGAAACATAAAAGTACAAAAACATATTGACAAACAGACACCCATTATCATAGAAAATAGTACAATCACAACTAATCTATAGACAAGGTGATATGGTCTCAACAGTAGTTGTTGCTTTATCCATTGATATCTTCGAATTGTAGATGTATGGACCCATATACAG
>PVLD010005148.1:56550-115789 GCA_004027595.1 Dinomys branickii | reverse complement strand
GTGGCTTATTTCTGCTTTAAGCTCTTTTATGGCCTGTTGGAGTTGTTTCATTTCGGATGCAATCGTTTCATAACTTGCAGGTATGTGGCTTCCTGGTTCCCCTGTATCCTCGCATTCAGAACTGCTTCTGGGTGGGGTTGAGTTCTGAGACTGCATTTTGTTTCTCTGTTTTCCCATTTTTGGGTATCAGATTCAAAATGTGGAGCTATAAATTCCCCAGGCAGTTCAGCAGGCAAAGGTCTGCTGCAGAGGCTGTTCCAATGATTCTTTCTCTTTGGGAGAATGTCCCTTAAGCTGTCTGCTGAGATTTCCGCTTCTACTCCCTACCCCGAGACCTGGCTGGGGCGCATAAACAGTTCGCCGCCCCAGGGACCTTGCAGGCAGGGCACCACTCAGGTGTTCCTCCCTGGGTGGAGCTCCTCCCCCCCTCACAAATCCCGTCGGGGCGCCCAGCCAGCTCTTCCAACCCGGGGATCCTGCAGTCAGTAAAGCTGCTCGGATGTCCCTCGCTGGGCTGAGCTTCTTCCCGACGCAGAAAAAAACCGATCAGGGCGCCCAATCAACTCACCCTGGGATCGTGCGGACAGGAATGCTGCTCAGATGTATCTCCCTGGATCGAGCTTCTTCCCGACTCAGAAATCCTGCTGTGGTGTTCACTAGGCTCTCCCGTTCCGAGATCCATGCCAGCATGAGATCCTGGCACTCCCTGGCGCTTTTCCACCTCATCAGCTTTCTCACAGGAGCCGCCGACCGCAGCTGCCACAGTTCACATGACACCAGCTGTGGGGGCGGGGCTCTGAGCGGGATCCCGGACCGCTGCCCAGATTGGCGCAGTTTGCCCGAGGAGCTTGTTCTCTGAGTTTACTCTGCTCCGCCGCCTCCAACAAATCCTGGTTACAGCCGCCTCTGAGCCAGTTGGATTCAGGAGCTGGGAGGGTCCGTCTCGCCGCAATCGCTCTCTCGGCTGTACGGGGATTGAGCCGAGCTGCGGCCCAAGCGCAGCGCCGATTGCCTCGGGCGCCCAGCTCTCAAGATCCACCCACTTCTCGCTGGGGCTTATCCAGCCAACCCTTTAATGCTCAGGCCACAGAGAGCAACAGGATCAGTTGGAATTTCGCATCCACGGACCGGGCACCCGTGCGCAAAGGATCGGTCTCTGGGAGAGTTTCTGCCGCTCACCTGGTCGCCATCTTCCCGGAAGTCCCAAAGTACAGTCTGGCCTGCCTCTGTTATTCTTATGTTGTTCTTTCTTGACCTTTTGGAAGGCAGCTATGCTCACCACTATTCCACCAATGCTTTCTTGCCCTTTTGGAACTGTATCTTATTTCTGTCTTGTACATTTAGTGTTGAAATTACATTTTTGTTAGAAATTATTTTATTCTCCAAAAAATTAATGTTTGGTAGTTCTTTACTTAACCATTTATGATATAAGGACGAAAAGAGGAAAATAAACAGTATAAAAAATATTTTCTCCAAACCACATCAAGACATCAAGACAAAATCACATCACAAAAGCAGTATCTAGAAATTTTATTTCTGGAAAGTTGTTTAAGGACATAATTAAGAGAAGGAAAGTACAACAGTATACTTTGTAATATTAAAAAACTAAGGATAATTTAAAACATCTAGTGGACTGTTAACCATTATAACTACATAATTGAGTATCTACAGTTTTTAATATAATTGATTAATTACACTGGGAGGGAAGGGGGTTTAGAATAAGATATGCTATCAGCAGAGATGTATTTCCTTTCCTTCATAATTGAACAGAGTGGAGTATGTTCCAGTTGTAAAATACTCAAAGAGGAAATCAGGCAAACTGAATTCTGTCTGCTTCCCTTAGTGACTTACCAGATAAGAAAAACGGAAAAAGAGAAGTACAGTATCAGAGCTTAATGAAAAATACTTTCTTTCCCTCTGATAATATTGTGCTTGTTTGGATTGAGGAAGTCACAGCTGGCCTTTGGGGCACATGAGGGCACACGCCTGCCATAGTCCTGTCCATGCTTTATTTCCTATGCAGTGAGAATGCAAGAAATGGTGAACATCAGCCAGAACACAGGGTCCATTTTACTTTTGCATCAACCATACTTTTATATCAACATCAACTTCTAATCTCTTGCGCCCTTAGTGTAATATTTCTGCTTCTCTTAAAAATGAACCCTTTTTACTGGATGTGGTGGCACATGCCTATAATCCCAGCATTTGGGAGATTGAAGCAGGAGGATCACCATGAGTTTGAGGGCAGCCTGGGCTACATAGTGAGTTCAAGGCCAGCATGAACTACATGGTGAGACCTTGTCTCTGAAACAAAACAAAACAGAATAAGAATCCCTTTAGAACACCAGCACATCAATTTTTAAAGACTAGTTTTCAATTCAAAATTATTTTTTAAAAGAATTTAAAATTATTCAACACACATTTTATTGATCATTTCATGTGGGTAGCCACTATACTAGGTCAAGAGACACAGATAAGAAATAGTCCCTTGTCTTGATCAGCTTTCCTGTTTCGGGACAGCGGGATTCCTGACATCTGCAGCTTCAAGGAGGTGTTTATGTGGCTCAGGTTTCAGAGGTTTCAGTCTGTGGCTCTAGAGTTCAAGGCAGAAACACCATGGTGGGAGGGCACAGAGGAACAAAGCTGCTTAATTACTGGTGGCTGGGAAGCAGAGCAAGGAAACAGTGCTAGCAAGAGATAACACCCTTTAAAGCGTGGCCTCACCTAGACACGGCTTCCTCATCCAGTCGACAGTCACAGTAAATTATTAATTAATGTATCCCTATGTTAAAAAGGATGCATTAATTAGATATAAGTGAAGGAAAGCCAACTCAAGCTTTTGTAAGCAATAAAAGCAGGGTTTATTGGCCCATAACCAAGCTGTGGAAAGTAGAGCTGATTGACACCATGGACTGGAGCAGCTTTCCCTCACCCACACACCCACCCCCATCTAGTTTCTGTTTACTTCTACTTCTACATTGAGCATCCTTAGAATATTCCAAGTGAGGTGGGACATAGTTGCCAGCACTGTTGAGGTCATCTCTCTTTTTTTGGCCTTTTTGAGACTGTGTTTTACTATGCAGTTCAGGCTGGCCTTGAACTCACTTTGTAGTCTAGGCTGACCTTGAACTCGAAGCAGTCTTCTTGCCTCAGATTCCCAAGTGCTGGGATTACAAATGGGCGCCACCTCGCCTGGCCTTAGAGCTCATGATCAGGGTAGATAGAGATTGGCTCCAGCTGCTGTCCATCAGTATGAGGTCAGTATGGCTTGGATTATGTGCCATGTACCCACTCTTGTGAGAGGCTAATTTTTAGGATAACTACCAACTTACGTTATTTACTTCACTTTTGTTCAGGAATAGATAGCAAAGTATGCCTTTGCCTCAGCAAAAGCTACAACACCATGACCCAAGGCTTACAAAAGGGATGAACACTTTTCCAGGAGCCTGAGTTGTATTTACCCTCCTGCTTTAGTGCAAGATACAACCTGATATTAAAATATCTGCAGGCATTTGTCCACTTTGTTCACTCTGAACAGGCATTTAGTAAGTGAGGGTGACCATTAGGCGTATACAGGCATGCTCAGCATCCCTTACAGAGGTGCAAATCAAACCCTAACCAGGTACTGTGACATGCCTACCAGAATGGCTACAGTTAAAATCATGCCCAAATATCCATGTCTTAATTTTCTCTCATTGCTGAGACAAAATACCTGACACCCAAAATTAAGGAAGGAAAGATTTGTTTAGTTCATATTTTGTTCAGTCCACACTCACCTGGCTCCAAGGCAGGGTAGCATGGCACAGGGGCAGTAGTTCAAGAGGGCACAAGACCACAGAAGCAAAAGTGAGGAGAGCAAGCCTCTGTTCCTCCTTTGTGTTATGAGCAGGCTGTCCCGCCCTCCCTGTTGGGGTAGCGCTCACACAGTCCCCATGCCTTCCTCTTGCACAGGATGAGGATGTTTACAAAATGAGCCTGGCTCCCTGCTGAGTAGCTTAAACTTCCAAACTTCTCAAGTTGACACAATGTTTCAACCATTACAATCCACCCCTTGTCAACTTGACAACCAGACCCCTTTCAAGCTCCCAGGAACTTGCATGACTCCATCCCTGTGGCACTTCTGGTGGTTATAGCTCTCACCACTTATCTCTTGGGCCAGCTTTGCTACCCCCTTGCAGCTTTCCTTAGGTGATCCTTGTTCCTGACTTTTCCAAACTTCTGGAGTCTCCACTGCACCTTAGGCTTCTCACAGCTTCATATATTGCCCTCTGAAGGGTACACTGCCTGGCCTCTGACAGCTTCTGAAATCGAGGTGGAAACCTTTTTAACCCTATTAACGCTTACATTCTACATGCAACTAAAACCAGCACCACATAGATGATGCCAAGGTCTGCTGCTCATAGAGCAGTAACCAGGCTTTCCTCTGTCTTGGCTGCAGGTGTTGAGTACCTGGATCACTGAGCACTCTGAATCCAATTCTGAGGAACACATTTTCTGTGCTGCCACCATTCTGGAACATGGTGCTCTGCAGTGTTCTTCTCAGAGCAAGTCTTAAACTTTTGCAGTTTTGAGACTGTAAAGGATGGAGACTTGCTGTTTGTGATGCCCTCAGGCCATCTTTTCTATTCTCCTGCTCCTTCTCAGCAATCAAGATCTCCTTGGCTCTGTGTTTGCAGTCCACAGCTTTATTAGAGCTCCCTACGTGGCCAAACTCAACATTTTAAATCATCCTGCTGGGCTCTTTGCACTTGATTCTCAATATAGATCTGGCTAAAAGCACCCAAAAGTATCCATGCCACAGCCTCAACATTCAACTGCCTTGAAATTTCTTCTGCTAGATTAGTCCACCACCCTTAATCTTAGTCTCAGGCAAAGTCTCTAGACATGAGCAAAATGCAGACAAACTTTCTGCCAAGCCATAACATACATCATCTGGAGGCCAGCAACCAATGAAGTCCTTCCCAGTGGAAATCTCCCAAGCCTGGTCTTTACCCACAGAATTTCTATCAGCCTTTTCTGGTCTTCTGAGCTCTGACCAGAATCTCCCACATGTAATAGCCTAAGACATCTCAGTTCTGTTCTCTCAGACAACATCTCTGAACCTTTCCAAACTCTTACCATAAGCTATTCCCAAAGACTCTTGAACCATATGGTCAGGTATTGTCACAACAAGGACCCCAATCCTGGTAGCTAAATTTTGTCTTGGTTACTTTCGGTCATAGCTGACACACAATACCTGACGCCCAAAATTAGGGAAAGGTTTATTTGGCTTACAGTTTATGGAGGTTACAGTCAACAATCAGCTGGCTCCAAGGCAGGGTGGCATGACACGGGGCAACAGTACAGGGCAGCACAAGACAGCAAAAGCAAGAGCAAAAGGGGGGAGGACAATCCTGTTTTCCTCTCTTATATTATAAGCAGGCTACTCCCTGGAGGGGGCAGGTGTAGCACTCACACAATCTCCATACTCTCCCCTTACACAGGATGAGGATATTTACAAAGTAAGGTTCCTGGCTTCCTGCCCAGTGGCTTAAACTTCTCAACTTCTCAAGTTGACACAATGTATCAACCGTAACTGTGGAGTAACATCCAATTTATGCAACCATGCAAAGAAAGTGGGACCTTGATACTTTATAGTGGGTATATAAATTATTAAAGCCATTTTGAAACACCTCAAAATGGCAGGACCCAATAAAGCTGATTGCATGTATACACTGAGAACTACCAAGTCTTCATCTAGATTTACACAAAACAGATGGGCATAGACATCTGCACATCTACAAGACATGTAGATGAGTATTATGTATATGAAAAATCTACCAATAAAATTTTTTGAAAGGGGAAAGAAAACAAGGTCTCGGAATACATGCAGAGAATAGTTCCCAAAGCCCTGTACATGGACTTTTCCAGAGAACTTGAATAGGTTCTCAATAGGATGGGGCAGTCCTGATGTCATCCTGCAGTGTGGGATCCCAGCACTGCCTCTCAGGACACAGGTGTAGAAGTTCATGGGGGTGGAAGGTTCCCTCAAGATTTGGACATCATAACAGGACACAGATGCCAGAAAGAACTTGCTGTCGAGACTTTCACACGGTGGCCTACGCCGCTTTCTCCAGGCTCTTTTATCTTGCTTTCTCTTCTTTTACTGGGCCCAAGCTCTCGCTCTACAGAGCCAGTTTCTCCCTCACTCTTCACTTTTACTTCCTCTAATAACTTTGCCACTGCTTTAAAAAAAAAAAAAAGATGCATAGGAAAATGTTCTTAGCAACTTTTTTTTTTTTTTTTTTTTGCCTTTTTGAGACAGGGTCTTGCTATGCAGTTCAGGCTGGCCTTGAGCTCACTTTGTAGCCCAGGCTGGTCTTGAACTCGAAATGATCCTCCTGCTTCAGCCTCCCAGGTGCTGGGATTACAGGTGTGTGCTACCACACCCAGCTAATCAACATATTTGTACTAGCTAACAACAGGAATGGGCCTAAATATCAGAGGATAGATGAATTTTAGTATAATCACACATTTAAATACCACACAGCAATGAGAAAGAAATCCTGCCAGCTGCAACAACATGAACTTCTACAAATATAATGTTGAGCAAAAGAAGCCAAAGGAGTGAATACTCTGTAATTCTATTTTTAATTAATTAATTAATTAATTAATGGGTGGATGGCATCTCATACTGCTGCCAGGATGGCCTTGAATTCCTGGGCTCAGACAGTCCAGCCTCAGCCCCCCACATAGGTGAACTACAGGCACGTGCCGCCCCCCTTGTTGCTGCATTTCCATACTGTTCTGCACTCCATTTCTTTCTGTTTTATGTCTTTTCTGAAAAGAAAAACTTCTTTTCTCTGTCATGAAATTGTTGTTTTTATCAGTGCCGTTGTCTCCTTCACAGAAGTAGCTGAGGAGCTCGGGAGAGCTGCCTCCTCCTCATCTATTGTTCCATATCTGCCCCGACTACCTGTACTTCCTTCCAAGACTCGGACGCTAAAAAAACAGGTGGAGAACAAGGAGAACATTGAAGGGGCACAAGATGCCACAGATAATCCTGCTTCCAGTTCAGCACCAGGTAAGGGTCGCTAGGCGTGTAGATGAAAATAGTAACTGCTTATTGGAAGAGCTCAGGATCGGGTTCTTCTGTGGCCATCTTCCCTGAGGACAGTGTAGCATCTGTTTCACCTCCCAGTCTATGCCTTGGCCTCACGTGGCCTGTGCTGCTAGTCCTGACCTATCAGCCCAACCTGTAACTGCCACTGGTCCATTTCCTCACATTCTGGCTTCCAAATAGTTACTGTCTTCATCATTCGGGCAAAAACTTCTTCTTTAAGCCTAATAGTTATAGCCAGTTGTGTTCATTTTTAGGGAAGGGTTCAATACTGAGGTTGTGAGCAGGAGACCAACCCCCTAACATTTACATCTGTGTCACATTTGGAATACTAGCTATGATAATTACTCATTCCCCTAAGTACTGCCAGCACCTAAAATTTAATAGCTGCTGATAGAACTTTTGTAACCCCACCCTAGTCATACTGATGGACTCATTCCTTGTCTTTCACGTTACTGATCACCCATTTTTCATCAGGGTTCATTAGAAGCGCACAGACCAGTGGGTCCCCTGCCCTGCCTCGAAAACAAAGAGACAAGTCCCCCAGCAGCCTCTTGGAAGAGGCCAAAGAGACATGCTTCACCAGGGATCGGAAGGGCGGCTTCTTCAGCTCCTTCATGAAAAAGAGAAATGCCCCCACACCCCCTAAACGCAGCAGCTCCTTTCGAGAAATGGAGAATCAGCCTCATAAGAAATATGAACTCACGGGTAACTTCTCATCTGTTGCTTCTCTACAGCATGCTGATGGGTTCTCTTTCACTCCTGCCCAGCAAGAAGCGAATCTGGTGCCACCCAAGTGCTGTGGGGGGAGCTTTGCCCAGAGGAATCTCTGTAATGACGATGGCGGGGGTGGTGGGGGCAGTGGCACTGCTGGGGGCGGGTGGTCTGGCATCACAGGCTTCTTTACACCTCGCTTAATCAAAAAGACACTGGGCTTACGAGCAGGGAAACCCACAGCCAGTGATGACACTTCCAAGCCTTTTCCAAGGTCAAACTCTACATCTTCCATGTCCTCAGGGCTTCCAGAGCAGGATAGGATGGCAATGACCCTTCCCAGGAACTGCCAGAGGTCCAAACTCCAGCTGGAAAGGACAGTGTCCACCTCTTCTCAGCCAGAAGAGAATGTGGACAGGGCCAATGACATGCTTCCAAAAAAGTCAGAGGAAGGTGCTGCTCCAGCCAGGGAGAGACCAAAAGCCAAATTGTTGCCCAGAGGAGCCACACCTCTTCCTCTGAGAGCCCCCTCTGGGGACCCAGCCGTCACGGAGAAGGACTCTTCAGGGGTGGGGGTGGCTGGAGTGGCAGCGGCCCCCAAAGGCAAGGAGAGGAATGGCGGGGCACGGCTTGGGATGGCCGGAGTCCCAGAGGATGGAGAGCAGCCGGGCTGGTGTTCTCCCGCCAAGGCTGCGGCCGTCCTCCCTACCACCCACAACCACAAAGTGCCGGTCCTCATCTCCCCGACGCTGAAACACACCCCAGCGGACGTGCAGCTCATCGGCACAGACTCTCAGGGCAATAAATTCAAGCTCTTATCCGAGCATCAGGGCACATCCTCTGGAGACAAGGACCGACCCCGACGGGTAAAACCAAAGTGTGCCCCACCCCCGCCACCCGTGATGAGACTACTGCAGCATCCGTCCGTGTGCTCAGATGCCACAGAAGAGCCTCCTGCAGGACAGCCCGGGCCGGAGACACAGGAAGGAGGGAAAAGGGCAGCTCCGGGGGCAGTGTCTGCGGGCGGGAAAGCTGGGAGGCCAGCGATGCCTCCGCCTCAAGTGCCTCCGCCCATGTCTTCCATCTCACCAGCCAAAATGGCCAATGGCACAGCGGGTACTAAAGTGGCTCTGAGAAAAACCAAACAGGCAGCTGAGAAAATCTCAGCAGACAAAATTAGCAAAGAGGCTCTCCTAGAATGTGCTGACCTACTGTCCAGTGCGATCACAGAACCTGTGCCCAATAGCCAGCTGGTAGACACTGGGCACCAGCTGCTCGACTACTGCTCAGGCTATGTGGACTGCATCCCTCAGACTCGCAACAAGTTCGCCTTCCGCGAGGCTGTGAGCAAACTGGAGCTCAGCCTGCAGGAGCTACAGGTGTCTTCCGCAGCTGCCGGTGTGCCCGGGGCAAACCCTGTCCTTAATAACTTACTGTCATGTGTACAGGAAATCAGTGATGTGGTACAGAGGTAGCCACTATCCGCCTAGTGGGAAGATGCACACGTTTCTGGGGGAAGAGGGAAAGGGAACTGTTTTCCTGTGTTCTTGTTTTCAAATCGAAAGACTGATACTTGAGTGTGTTTATGTGAAGTACCTCAGACCCCGGAGTTCTCATATTTACAGGTTCATCTCAAAAATCACAAAAGCAAATCACACTATAGTGGAGGTGTAAATTGGGTGTGGGCAAGGCAGTGGCAAACAAGGCTGGAAACTGCCTGTAAAAACAGGGAATGTGTTTGTTTCATAAAGAAATGCAGCCCGTCCATACCTACCTGGAACCGTGTGAGGTGCCAGACCGGCTGCTCCCAGGCATTCTGCACAAGAGAGCCTTGGCCCGGGGCTCTGAGGGCTACCAGGAGTGATTGTGCTCCCAGCTGCCAGCAGGTTCGGGGGGACAGAAGAAAGGAAAGCTGGGAACATAGCAAGAGGCTTGTTCAAGGCGGTTGGAAACTACTTCCTGCCCTGGGTCATCCCTGTTGTATCAGAGCTGCAAGGCGGATTGCTAGGCTATGAAATGGCAGTACAGCCCTGTCTCTTCCCAACTGTGTGTGGGTGCGGGAAGTAAAGAATGCTGGGACATTCAGTCTGGGAGATGGAAACTTCCTCTTAAAATCTTACATTAACGGTCATTTCTCCTAGTTTAGTGTGTTGTTTCCTAATGGACCAGTATTGAGTTTCTGCTTATTGGTGGCTATCTGTAAACCGTAGGTACAGGGGTCTCCTTGGTGGTTCTCTGTTGCTTGCTGGGCAGGCTGTCTTCCTTTATTTCTGGCAGCATTCAGGGCATTAGCCAACATTGATTTTGGAAATAGTGGTCACTAGAAGTTATCATTGGGAAGTCTTCTGACACAGCGCCCTGCTGATGACACGCTGGTGAAGGACTGTGTCAGCTACAGTGCAGTACTAATGGTGGTCCATCCCTTCTTACGACTGTACGGCGGGTCCAAAGGCCTATGACCGAGAGAAGTCAGCCGTTTCCCTCTTCTTTTCTCCTCCATCATCTAAGCCCAATGTGGGTAGGTAGCTGGGGAAGGTGTTCTCTCTCCCTGTGGGCTCGAGTTACCTTCTCACTATTCTCACCTGCTTTTCGCCTCTCAGATTTCTGTTCTCATGCCCATTGTGTCTGTTTGTATAGTTCATACTGGGGATATTCTTTATTTATTTTGTCATTTCATGTGTATTCTAGGAGTTCATAATTTAAGGAGCAGGTCATTTTCAGGCAGAACCAGTGAGATCCTGACTTAACCCTTAAGTATTTTTTGCCCTTGCAAAATAGACCTTTCCCTTCCCTACTCAGTTATAATTAGGGAAGCTGATTAGGAAGGAACCGAATTGAATAGGTTATATATTACTGATGTTCTTGGTGGTGTATGTCATTTTAGTTACTTCGTTCTTTTTTTAAAGCTTTATGACCTCCCCTCTCCCCTGACTCACATACACACTCCTAAAGAGAACCCAGTGAAAGTGCTTTTCCTCCCGAGGGAATATTAGCATAGGAAGACAGGGACTCAACACTGAGCACTGAGCGTTCTCCCTGGCTGTGTCTTCAGTCCACTGTCAAGCCATAGCCCCATCTCTTAATCCACAAAACGAAAGTACCAATACATGTTTTCAAGGGTGTTTTGCAAATAAATGTATTCACTACCCCTTTGAGCGCCTCTCTCAAAAATCTCTTCCATGCAGTATTGTTATGTTGAATTGTTTATAGTTCTCTTCTTTGCTGAGTAATAGAAGAAACGAATGAAATTTGGAACTGCTGACTTTACATTAATCAGGCTAGAATACTAAAGGGGGGCCGGGCATGATGGTGCATGCCCATAATCCCAGCACTCGGGAGGCTGAGGAGGGAGACTGTAGGAGTTCCAGCCAGCCTGGGCCATATAAGTGAGTTCGAGGCCAGCCTGCACTACGTAATGAGACCCTGTCTCCAAAAAACTGAAAAAATAAAGGGGAAACTATTTTGGATAGAGTTTGGAAACTACATTTGGATATCTTTGACCAAGGAAGAAATTGTTTTCGTTAAAAAAGAAGGAAACTTTGATTCTTCTTATCACTGCTGCTTCAAAGGAGGCCCAGGTAAGAGAAGGATCAGAAGGGAGGAGACTGCTCCTGGCGGGTGTCCTGTGAGCCCTGTCAGTGTGCTGCCTGCAGCCGCACTGCCGGCGGCTCTCCCCAGCAGTCCTCCCTGCTGCCTTCCTTACCTTTCCCTCATCACACACGAACTTGAACTTACTGTTAGCAGTTAGTCTTTTAAAAGTAGGGAGGGGAAGCTAAAAGCTTAGAATGTTTTTGTGCTGCTTTTTAAATGTACCCCTGTCATCATGGGGTGCAAAGGGTTATAATTGTTTTCAGGGGATTTTTTTTTAAGCAAGGGCTCTATTTTTTCCCCCTAAGAGTTCTGAGAATAAGCCTTGGGGAAACACTACTGTGTGTATTTCAGCTCCCGGGTTTTCTCACCGAAGAACAATCTTAAAGGTGGTATTTGGGGCTCTGTCGTACTCAGGGGCAGCACCTAGTTCTGTCTTGGCATACAGTAGGTGCTCAATAAATTCATAAACTGAATTGATTTTTCTGAACACTGTCATGAGTAACATTAAGTATTATAGCACACTCCACCCACGTGATGCTTGAACTGTGTGACTTCAGGGGCTGGGGGTTAGGGTGTGGGTTAAAGAGGCGCTGTCAGCTTGCTAGGAGACTCTGTTTAGGTTTTTCCTTTTTTCTACTTGAAAAGGAGTAGCTTAAAAAAAACCTTATGTGAAAGAAAATGATTAAATCTGAAACAGAACTGCTTCTAGAAACTTGTAGTTTAATTGTATCCAGTCTGAAAGCAGAAAGCGAGAAAACAGGCTTTTGTTCAGGGTGTTGACAAATGTGTAAAGTGGAGATACGTATGTAAAATCTGTGCCGCCGCCTGAGTCTTCCCATGCACAGGCAGTGCGATCACAGGTTAGGGTTCCTATTGTAAGAATGCAGTGTTTCATGTTGAATACATCCTGACTATACTTTACACAAAGTATTCTCTTAAAAAACTATATAAAATTAAAGTATTTATTTTCCTGCACACTCCAATCATGACTTTCAGAGTTTTAGCCTTAAAAAACTCTCTTTGATTTGTTTTGCACATTCTTACAGTATCAAGCTGTCAGGTCTGTTTTGCAAAAATGCAGTCATTGTTTTTCTAGATGACCTCTGTGTAGTGGAGACCCTTTCCGGCACTTGGAGAGGCCGATGCAAAAGGATTGCAAATTCAAACCCAGCCTAGGCAATTTCTTGTCTCAAAATAAAGGGACTGGGGATACTGCACAATGCAAAGGCTCTGGGTTCATTTCCCTGTACTGTAAAAAATAAGTAAATACAAGTTTAAATTAGGAATACAATTCAATTGAAAAGTGGCTAGTAAAATAGTTTCCAGTTAGCCAGGCGTGGTGGTACACACCTGTAATCCCAGCACTTGGGAGGCTGAGGCAGGAGGATTATTTTGAGTTCAAGACCAGCCTGGGCTACAAAGGGAGCTCAAGTTCAGCCTGAACTGCATAGCAAGACCCTGCCTTCAAAAAAAAAAAGTTTCAGTTACTAAAACATGCTGACTTTGCCATGTCATAGCCCATATTTATTTAACTAAAGTCAGAGAGCTTTTTGAGTTTAAGAGATGCAGTTTATATACTGGTGTGGAGTTCAGGCTCCATAGCCAGTCTAGAAGGCAACTTTTTAAACCTGCCTGAGCCTCAGTTTCCTCATTGTAACACAGGGATAAATATTCACTACCTCAGGGTTGTAAGGATTAAATGAAATAAAAGTTTGTAAGATTCTTAGCTCAAGTGCCTGGCACACAATGAGCACTCCATAAATGTTAACTACTAATTATTAATACTAATCCAGGAATGTACACTGGAACTCCCTAGGGGTTTTTAAAGAAAAATTGATGAAGTAGCCCCACTCCAGATCAGAAGTAACAGTGGGATGGTGTCTTGGCCAATGTGTTTTCTAAGAATCTCTCCACGTGTTTCAGAAAGCTCACATTATCTGAAAACGATTGGTGCCCCTTTCTCAATAGATGATGAAACTGTAGGGGAAGGTGGTTAAACTCCGTACCCGTTATCTGAGAAGCGTCTGTTGGTGATTGAGCTGAGGTTAGAATTCAGGTCTCCTGACTTACCACCATACCCGCTGCTTTGTGAAACACAGCAAGAAAAGTGGCTCAGAGAGACAATCAGTCTGCAATATGCACACTTTCTAAAGCACATGCTCCCAGCACACTCCAACCTTAAGGGGCTTGAACATTGAGTAATGGCAACACTAGCAAAACAAGCATTCAGGAGAACTCAGTAATTTAAACATTACAAGGGGTCATTCTTCTGGACTGACCTGAGCAACACAGTGTCTTGCACTTTGTAGTAAAGGAATACCAACTTTTATTTAAAAAAAAAAAAACTAGTCCTACATTCCTTTTTCTTAAAATACAGTTCAGTGTCATTTTAGTGACTGTGAGATGATGTGCATGAGAGCACTTTGAGAGAGTATCTAACATAGCTATAAGGGTGTATTGTGAATGTCTGTGTAGAGGACAAAACATTTGATTAGATGGTGAGTGACCTAAAGGCTTTTACTTGGGGGGACCTGAAACTGCAGATATATAAAGAATCACCTCTGTAATTTATCACATTTATAAATATGAAACCCTAGTGTTGTGCTAAAGTTGTTCACAGCTGAAAAGCTTCAGAAAAATGGGGACCAGTTTTTTGGTATAACTCTGATCTTTAAAAATGCACTAAAATATGCTCATTTCAGAATACAGAAGCTCTTCCAGGGACCTTGACTCCAAAGGATGAGGCCGTCTCATTCTTGAACCCCTCTCCCTATGTGGTCAACCCTTGGAACCCTACATGTGGTGGGGGCAGACTCGCCTGTTGGTGTTGACAGTGTCTTTTTAAGCCTGTGTCCTGCGTGGTTTTGTGAGGGCTTAGGCAAGGAGATGGGGAAGGGGGTTGGGTGGACGTGGAACAGGGCACTGGGATTTTTACTCTTCTGGGATTTCTCACCAGTCATAAATGGCATTGACATTCGTGATCTCTGCTATCTTTATTCAGAGATGAGTAGCCCAACTTAATTCACCTACTAGATTACAAAATACTCAAGAATAAACAGTGGTGGTGGCTACTTTTGACTTACAGCTACACTTCATCCTGACCTCTCATTCCTTTCCATCTTTGCTAATGTCATTATCAGGCTATGCCCTCAACAAGAGTTTGTATTGGAGTGCAAGTGTTACCTATATTTTCGTTCCTGGTAACTTTGGGGTGTCATCATCTTGCTTGCATTAACTTGCACCACCTGGTTCTGGGGTCCATCTCCGCCCAAAGCATGTCACGCCAGTCCTTCCATAGTTAGATCTCTGGGCCTAAGTTTCCTCTTGTGTTGCTAGACTCCCACTGTCTGTGTCTCTGCCTTAGCTTCTGCCAAGCCAGTATTTTAGCGCCTTTGAGAAGTCCTGCCTCAATTTGGAATTTGTGGGCAACTCCAAGGGAGCCTCTGCCTCGCTGACAGGCTTGACATCAGCAGCCCAACGGCACCTGTACCCTCCCTGTGACACCAGGGAGACTGCTGCCAGCTATAGCCTCACTAGTCAAGAGGTGAGGCCTTGGGCTGGTTTAAAATCTGTTAACAGTCAAGGTATCTTCATCTTTGGAATGAGTTCCAGTTTTCCAGTTACTAGACTTTAAAAATCTCTAATGCAAGGCTGGCTTTTGGGGGTAGGGGGGAGAGTCAGTCAGTAGTGCCTGGATTAACAGTAGCC
Organism: Dinomys branickii; assembly: GCA_004027595.1. Classification (NCBI taxonomy): domain Eukaryota; kingdom Metazoa; phylum Chordata; class Mammalia; order Rodentia; family Dinomyidae; genus Dinomys; species Dinomys branickii. Next base: position 100,677 of record PVLD010005148.1, on the reverse strand, counting down.
TGCCCTGTTGAGCACAACAATAATTGCCAAAATTCACTGCCATTCACTCCGCGCCCCTATGCCTACGGAAGCATGGGTGGGTTTCGAGGCTGCCGGTCAGCCTGTGGCAGAGCAGTCACCCAGGTGAGACTCAGCTCCAGCTTGTCTTTGGTGAGGCTTATTGTAATGTCCAGACAGAGGAGTTTCTGTTCCGGGGCTGCTGTGCTGTGCTCTCCTCCGGCCCTCCCCGCCACATGCGTGTGGTCTTAAGTGTATTCAAGATGAGAGTGCCGTTTCTGACTTACTATCTTAGATCCAAAGGCCAGGGATTTAGGAAAGGCTGTGCCCTTTGTAATCAAGGTAAGAAGTTTCTCTGCTTCTCCTTGGGTAAGAAGGCCTGAAGTGAGTTAGCTTGATTCTGAGAGAGAAATCACTGGCAGAGATGTGTGCCTTCAAAGATGGGTTCCTGCGTCTTGCAAAGTCTTGTCTGCTGGGTTGATTTTGCATAAGTGTTGAGTTAGGTCTGGTAGAAATGCCCTTCATTGGGTCTTCGCCTGTGTCGGTGACTCCCCCACTTGGGTGTTTTCCTCACACAGCGCGGATTGGGCAGATTGCTGCACTTTTCCCAGCCCCACCTGGAGAGCTGAGGAAAGGCTGTCACAGATTCCTTCCCTCCCTCCTTCCAAATGCACTTACTTCTTTGCTCCTATGTACAACACCTGTACACTGGGAATGTTTACTTCTCCTATAAAAATTGTATCTTTTAGCTTCCCCACTGCTGAGCGAGCTGAACACAATAGCAAAGTCCTGTTAATTGGCCAGAGGTACAGATGTCATTGGTTGGGTCTTCAGCCACCCAGCACAGACCACCTCGATGAAGCGTGGATGGTATCCACTGTAAGTTGAAGGACAAGGCACTTCGTCCTCGCCCATTCCGCACTGAAGGCGGGATTATGAGACTAAATTCTCCTGTGAGATTTTGTGTCCACTGTACTTGCAAGAGCAGCTTTTGGGGTCCTTTGTGTCACTCTGAGCTGGTGAGCTGTGCAGAGGACTCTGAGCAGACTGGTAACCCTTTAGGACATGGTGAAGGCAAGTTCAAGTGCTAGCAGGCTTTATGGTGGGAAATACAGGGAGTTGTGTTCTTGGAACTTGACTAGATTTGCTTCTGAGCCTCCAAGCAAAGAGTTTTAAATCATTTTGATATCTTAAAATTTAGTTGGAGATTGGGACTTGGGGTTAATAAAATTTTCACATATCTGACTACCTAACTCTTCTTTATAACGCAAAATGAACAAAGAGGTAGGCCAAATAAATTTATTCTTCATTTAGAAGATAATGCGATGCTTCAGAGCTATCAATTAACAAATCCCAAATAATGATTGATTTCATTTCTAAGAACCGTATCATGTATTATGAGTGGCAGAAATGCCAGGAGACAGAGCTGCTGCTTATAGGTGAGGGTCAGGTAAAACAGCTTTCTTCTCTGCTTTTTTTTTTTATCTTCTTGAGACATAGTTTCGCTGTGCAGTTCAGGCTGGTCTTGAACTCACTTTGTAGCCCAGGCTGGCCTTGTCAAATTCAGTGATTCTCCTGACTCAGCCTCCGAAATTCTGAGATTACAGGTATGCACCACCACACCTGGCCCTTTCTTCCATTTTGACAGCCTGTTTTCACTACAGCCATTTAGACTCTACCATGATGAAAAGAATTTACTGAGATCCTGAGAAATTACCTTGGTTAGCCAGGGAAATTAGTATTCAGAATCTAGAAAGAACAATAAGGTACTCACCTTACAGTTCTTTGGTTCACAGGTTTGAAAACCTTTTAGAGAAATTAAAAACCGCCACACCTCATGACTACATGGAGGATATACATTTATGTAAATGCCCATACACTCCTACCATGCCCAGTAAGAGGTGGGGGGGTGAGTGGAAGAGGAGTGGGTCGCATCTCTCCTTGTGGTGGACAGGGAAGCAGTGGCTGGTGTGTTGGCTGACGGAGCTCTTAATGCATATGCAACCCCTCGCGTCCTTGTAGTCCCCACACTTTGCCTTCCTTGCAATCTGATGTGTAATGACTATCAGTGGAGAAACAGTTTTGCGCTTGCTCAGTAAGCATAAGTTTGACGTTTCCTGATGAGTAACAGAACTTTGTCCTAAAACGTGCTAGTTCGAATTTTTAAAAGCTCATTTAATGTTTATACCAAAGGTCATGCTCTGCGGCTGTGTGTGGTGCAGAGGGTGAGGTCTGGGGTGTTGGGCGCTGCGTGCATTACTGGGGGACACAGTGCACAGTGAGACAAGATGGGATTTAACTGCGTCAATCATGGGTCACTACCAGTGTTGTCAGGTATTTGTTCTTAATTGTTACCGTAATATATTTTCAGTTGTTTTGTTCTCTAATTTAATTCTCTCACTCTGTCATCTGACTGTGAACTGCTAACAGTGTTAAACTTGATGTAAATAAAGGATGCCCTCGAAAGGGACTGCTCTCTGCCTGTTGTCTCACAAGGTTTGCAAGTTGTGTTTTGTTTTAAATAAAGATTGCAATATTTTATTGGCAAAGTAGCCTTGAAATTGGAGTGTTTCTCCCATGATTTTAATTGACAGGAATGTAAGCAGGCCACACAGTGTCCGTCAGGTGGAGAGATGACGCTAGCTCGCATTCCTTTTGGCACCATCTTCAGCGTATCCTCTTTGGGATAAACCCTTGTCCTGTGATGAACTACTTTTTTTACCCAAAGCATCATCCGGAGTCCCAGCTGGAGTCGTAAGGTAGGTTGTGTGTGTGTCTCCAGTCTGAGATGACCAAAGACCTTGATTCTCAAAATCCTTATGAAGAGAACTCCAAATATGTTTTAAAAATGTTTTGAGCTCAAGTAGCAAGAATAAATATAGACCCTTACAAGGAAACATTCTATCGTTTTTATCTTTTTAATTTTTAAAAATAACCTTTTGATGAGCCCATAAATAATAGATATCTGTGGGGTGTAGTGTGATCTTCCAGTACACATGTACATTGTGTAATAATCAAACCAGGGTATTGGGAATATCCATGACCTTATACGTCTGGTATCTCTGTGGTGAGCACCTTCAAAAGTCTCTCTCCCAGCTGTCTTTTTTTCCCAGCTGCTTTTAAAATTTTTTTTCTACCTATTTTGCAATATTCAATACAGTAGTGTTAACTGCAGTCACTCTGCTGTGCAAGAGCACCAGAACGTGTTCCTGACGTCCCACTTCGTGGTGCAGCCGCTGGCCAGCCTTTCACTAGTTCCTGTCGCTTCCCCGTCCCGCCCTCTAGTTCTCCTTTCTGCTTCTCTGAAGTCAGTTTATTCCCATACCACACATGAGGCAGTAGTTGTCTTCCTGTACCTGACTGACTTCAGTGTGTGTGTGTGTGTGTGTGTGTTTCCTCTATCCTTTCATCTGGTGGAAATGTAGGTTGATCCTATCCTGGCTATTGTGAATTGTGCTGTAATGTGGGAGGACAGATGTCTCTTTGAATACCAATTTCATTTCCTTTGAATATATACCCAGTCATGAGACTCATGGATCATAAAGCAGTTCTGTTGTAAATTTGTGTATAGATGTGAATATTTTCTCAGCATTTCCAAAGAATATATGTATATCTGATTATACATTATTTAAAACAATCCTGCTAAAAGCGCATTTTAAAATTTCAGTTAAAAATTTTATTTTATTTTTTTTTCAGTTAAAAATTTTAAACAGATACATAAATAGTATATATGGGATATATGTGATGTCTTGATACTGTACACATTGCATAAATGTTAAACCAGGCTAATTTATCTCATCATTTCTGTATGGTGAAAACACTCAGAATCCTTTCTGTTAGCTTGTTGAAATATACAGTGTTATTTACGGCCACCTTACTATTCAGTAGCATCCCAGAACTTCCCCTCCCATCTGACTGTAACGTAGTGCCCCCTCCCATCTTTCCTCCTCCCCGCCTCTCCAGCTGCTGGTAGTCATTGTTCTACTCTTCTGTAAGGTCAGCTTTTTAAAATTTCCACCTATGGGCCAGGGATATAGCCGGCATAGGCACTTGCCTGGCAAGCCTGAGGTCATGAGTTCAATCCCCGGTAGCAAAATGAAAAATAAAAATAAAATTTCCACGTAAGAGTAAAGTCACATGGCACTTGCTTTTCTGTGCTCTTAAAGACAGTTCCATTCATGTTACCAAATGTGTCCTTTATTATGCAGGTTTTTTTGAGATAGTTATCACTTAAGTTTTGCTATGTTTGTTTCAATTTTGTGTCAAGAAATTTGTAAATTTCCCTCTGATTTCTTCATTGGCCCATTAGTTGTTCCAGAGCATGTTGCTCAATTTTCGCGTATTTGTACTTTCCAAAGCCCCCACCCCACAGTGATTTCTAGCTGTGTGATCAAAAAAATTACTCAAGCCAAGTGTGGTGGCACACGCCTGTAATCCCAGCACTCGGGAGGCTGAGACAGGAGGATCACCATGAATTGCTGAATTACAGAACAAGATCCTGTCTCCACAAAGAAAAATTACTGAAATATGATTTTCGTCTTAAATTTGTTATGACTTGTTTTGTGGTCTAGTATATGATCTGTCCTAGAGAATGTTTCATGTGTTGTTGGAAAGAGTGTGTGTTCTGTAGCTACTGGATGGAATGTTGTGTAAATGGTGCTTAGGCCCACATGGTCGAGTACAGTTTAAATACAGTGTTTCCTTGTTGATTTTCTTGTCTCATCTGCCCATTGCTCTAAGTGGGTTATTGAAATCCCCTACTAGTTTGTATTGCAGTAAGTTTATCCCTTTAGAGATGTTAATGTTGGCTTTATGTAACTTTAGGTGTTCCAGTGCTGGATACATACATATTTAAAATTGTTACACCCTCTTGTGAATTGATCCTTTATTGTTGCATAATGACCTCTTTGTCTGTATGGTTTTTAATTTAAGGTATATTTATATTTTATATACACATACTTACACACACATACACTCCTCTCTCTTGGTTTCCATTTGCATGGAATATCTCTCCATTCCTTCATTTTCAGTCTGTGTGTGTCCTTGCTACTTGGACCTAGCCAGAGACCTGAATCTGGACCTCAGCTATCTGGCCTCTTTCACCTACCTGACATCAAGAGTAAGAGAAAAGCCCATACAAAAGGAAAAAGGAAATCAGAAGGATAACTAGCCTGCCACTCTCAAACACAGAAGCGCTTTAACTTACAGGAAGAACAAGATAAAAGTGATGAGATAGGGGTGTAGATTTGGCCAGGCTTTGGCCCACCAGCGGGCCCAGAACGATGTTACAAGTCTGGTTCTGCTAGAACTTCCTTGGAGCCAGGGCTGTGGGTTGCAGTTGTCTCTGAGTGTGAGGAACCTGGACAGATAGCTTTACATTTCTAATTTTTAAAGCTCTTTGGTTTTATTCTTAACAGTGAACTGAGTCTTGAAGGTATTGTTTTTATTCCATACAGCCACTGTCTTTTAATTGGAAAATTTAGTCCATCTACATTCGAGGTAATTATTGCTAGGTAAGGACTCAAAAGGGAACAGTATGTTCTTGTTGGATGACTTTGTATTTTAAAAAATTTTAATGAGTTATTATTTTTAGAAGTTACCTTAATTAGGTACAAGTAGACTATACGTAAGTGATAGACATTAGGCCAATTCAAATGGGTTTTAAGCAGTTTATATGCCTCTTAACATTCCCTTTAAAGTCCTCTTGTCCCATCCATTTTCAGTTTAAGAAATACTGTTTCTAGAATCTTTCAAAAAGAACTTGACATTGTGATTTTCTTCCTCTTTGTATTGTCATGTTATGTACATCTGACCTAGCATTTGCTAAGATTAGTTCTAGAAACAAGGACGTTATTAAAGTACAAAAGCTGGAGTCAAACTTCCTGGGATTAAATCCTCACTCTACCGACTGGGTAACTTTGTAACTTTGAGCAAGGAATTTTTTATTTTTCTTTTAAACATCTTACTGTTTTATAACATGTATTCCTAAAACCTATCGAATTCTCCAAGTATAGTGGTGAGAGGAACATCTTTTGTTATTCACAGTCCCTTTTCACTCCCACCAAAGTTTGTACTAATGAGGTGATTCTTAAAGAATGGGAGGCTGAGGCAGGAGTATCTTTTCGAGCTCAAGGCCAGCCTGAACTGCATAGCAAGACCCTGTCTCCAAGAAAAACAAAAAGAATGAGAGATGGTTACAAGAGGAAACAACCATGTGATTAGAACTTTGGAACTTTGTGCCTCAACCCTGTGTTTCAGCCCCACTCAGCAGAAAGAGAGGCTGGAAATTAATCACTAGTGGCCAATGGTTAGTCAGTTGTGAATACATAAGACAGTCTCCATGAAACTTTAACAAATGATGGGTTTCAGAGAGCACCCAGGTGGTGAATATGTGGCAGTGCAGGGAGGGTGGAACTTAGAAGAGGGCCTGGAAGATCTGCAGTGTCTGAGTTCTGGGGTTCTGGAGACTGGGGTCCCTACTTCTAGAGATGCTTTCTAGGTTCTTGTTCTGAGCAAAGAATTAGACAAAAGAAAAGAGTAGTGAGGTTTTACATTTATTAAAGATAGGAAAAGAAATACCCACTGCAGAGAGAGTGGGCCAATTAAAGCAGGGAAGGGACACTGCAGAGTGAGAACAGGCCACTGTGAGAACAAGCACTGTGGCCGAGAACTTCATGGTGGCCATGTCTTGTATCTCCCACTATTCAGGCTGACTGATATGGTGGTCCAGGCCGTCCTATCTACAGCCTGCTTGAGTTCTCATGAGAGCTGAAGACCATTCTCTAGTCCCAGGTGCAGGGCTTTTAGAGCTGATTATCTGGGCATGTCCTGGCTCTCCCTCATTAACAGATCATGCTCACTTGCTCAGCCGGTTTCCCATGCCCAAATCTCCTGCCTCAGCACCGCTGCCAGGCACAGGGTCATCTGTTCTATACAGCCCTGCTATCAGCTGTTCCGGAGTTGTACCCGTTATCACAGGCTGCCTGCAGTATTTGAGTTCTGTGCAAATTATCCAACTTGCAAGGGGTCATTTGTTAACTGTATGGACAAAGTTCATGATTCCACAAACACTGAAGAATGTAGTCATGAACCTAAGTAGATTAGAAGAGTTTCCTTTAGAAATAGGAATAGCTTCCGGATTTCCAGGAGGGGTTCCGAGTGTGTGGCCATGTTGCTCCCTGGTCTAATTATAGATAAGCAGACCACAGGAATTGCTCAGTTGCTTGGTGGCCACCTATCACAGGTGACTGTGGGTTTACAATGACCAGTTGAAATCAAGCTCTCTACCTCAGTTCTTCAACATGTAAAGTTTAAAGCAAACTGGGATTTTACAGGGGGAAAAAAAGTGTTTATTTTGCACTGTAAATTCCTAAAATTCAGGAGCTTAGTAGGGAGTGGTGGAAACTCCCTTTAGTAGGGAGGGGGCTACATTCGTTCTTCCTTGGTTCATTATCTTTAAAATTTTTATCCATATGGCCAGTCACCCAACTCTATCTCAGACCCTTCCCCTAGCTGTCTTACTCATAAGCTAACTAGATAGGCTATTTTCTACAATGGGATCCTTGCTTTATAGCCAACTTGGACAGAAGCTTGGGTAACCTGGGGACCTATCCCTTGCAGTTGACTGTGAAGTGGGTGGCGGTCTTTGGACGGAGCCCTTGACCTCCACTGACCTCAGGGAGTTGGGATTGGGGTTTGAGAAGGCAACCGCAGGGTTGGTATCCACCGGGAACTGGAGACTAGCTTTGTATGGAAAGCCCATACCTTTGGTATATAGAGAGCAAAATGTTTTTTCTTTGTATGTCTGAAGCTGTGTGTCCTGACCACTTTTACAAAGATTAGGTCATTAAGTCCTCCCAGCAACCCTTGTGGTATGTAGTCACACCTGAATGGAAGCTAAAGTTAAAGGGGCTTATGAAGCTTTCAGGGCGTCTCACAGTGTTAAGTGGCGGAAACACAACTCCAGCCCAGACACGCTGGCTTGGGAATATGTCTGGAACCACTGTGTTCCGCTACTTGTCTTTTCCTGAGGTGGGAGTTCAGACCTGCATTTATGACATCAAACATTGCTGGTCAGTGTTTTGTGCATCTGAGACATCGAAACACTGTACCTTCTAAAGTACGTATTTAGTGTTTACAGCTGAGTGTGCATCAGGGCTGACCACAGCTGGATGCTTTCCGACAGGTGCTCTATCTAGACTGAAAGATGTTGAGCCAGTCGCTAAAACTGGCCCCATCCGATGGCACAGTTAGTCCAGGTTTACTTATGTACCACGAGTGGCATGAAAGAACGCTCCTTTAACTCACTTGAGTATGTGTTTAAGAACGATGCGTGGCCTGGGTACCTCCTAACCTCGAGGCAGTTACTTGGGTGCTGGAACACAGTAAAGTGTTCAGTGGGGGAGAGAGAAATGCTCCACTGAGAAGGGCTCAACGCGGGAAGGTTGAAGAAGACATTAGATAAGAGAGCGCACGAGATGGTAACACACGCAAAAGACAAGTGCTGCAGAGGGGAAGCACCCAGACATGGGGGAAAATGGGCGCTGGACAGGTCTGACGCTACCCATTGCCATTTAATCCTCAAAGCTGACTTTTCCTTCTCGAGCCGGGAGCACAGGAGTGAATGTTTTCATAGGCGAGAGCACTATGCCATGCCTTAGAAACGTCTTCAGTAAAATTGTGTTGTAACCCAGCTCAGCTAACACAGTCCCAAAGCGAATCTCAGACGTACTCTGCCAGCTCTGCTGGTGCCAGCATCCACCCCGTCTCCACCAGTCCCCGCCAAGATTAGCTGACGTTTGAAGTTTTTCTAAGTGAGCATAATTACTAGATCTCAGTAAGAAAACAGGCCAAATACGTTTTTAAAAATACAAAATTTTAATCTTTACATATGACATAGTCATTTATGCCAAGGCCCCTAATTTTAAAAAAAAATTTTCAATCTGCAGACCAGAACCACTCACACGACTTTAAAGTATCTTCCTCTGTGTACTTTTCCCTTCAGCCTACTACTCTGCTAATCTGCTCACACACACAAGCTGCTCAGCTTTCTGAGAGTAGTAACTTGAGAAGCACCCCCTTCGTTTGCAAAGTCGTTATACTCCTCTCCCCCAGGCCACAGAACTACTTTCTTCTCTCTTCTCTAAACCGAGAATCCTGCAGCCTCTGGAGCACAAAACCCAAGCCGGCCATCTGCCAGTAAGAGCTCCAGTGCAAACGAGACCATCATAGGGCTGAGCATGCCCTTGGAATTTGCTGATCTTCTCTGGCTTTTCCAGCTTCCAGGCCCACGTTTTGGAGTGGGTCTTTAAGGCACCAATTAAGAGTTGACTCTGCTTCTGATGGAAGCCTTTGCATTTGTACACTAGTGTCAGGCATTGTTGGATGCCAACTAATGACCTGGCAGGTCCCAGAGTCTTGTTAGTGGAGCACAGCGTCTTCAGAAGTCTTCATTGAGCCTTCACGGCAGGAAGTAGTTAATCCTCTGGGAAATAGATTTGCATCCCTGGGAAGAAAAGAGCTGTTCCTCCTTGGGAACATATGTCATCATCTTGGCAACTTCATCCAGGTTCTCCTCTGTGTATAGGAGCTCCTGGCTCTGGAAAGCATCACGTGCACACAACCTCACATGACGGTACTCCAGGGGCAGGAAAGGGACAAAGAAGTCAATCAGGTTTTCCTCCACGAGACGGCTGTGGCCCAAGCCACTCTCTGAAATCAAGACCCAAGGATACAGGAACTCTGGGGCCAAACCCAGCTAGAGCCTTAGGTGCCCTGAACCTAAGGCCTGGGCAAGATCTGCTCTCATATGCCAGCCCTAGAGGGGCTGTCCGCAGCGTGTGCCAAGAGCCATGCATGGGGTAGCATGGATGTGCAGTGAAGCAGGGACAGGGGCAGGTCTGCCAGGTCTAACTGATGGCGGGAAGCAGGGTGGACCGATCCTACTTCGGGCCAGAGGCTGACCCACTCAGGTTTCTCACAGTGAGAGGAGAGTTTATGGGCTTCAGAAACTACTGCTTGTGTCTCCAGGCCAGTACAAACAGCTCTTTCAGAGCATTTTCAGAAAAGTTCAGGCTTCCTTCAGCACTCTTATTTTGCCACCAAAAACTGACAAACACGATTATGGTAAGTCCCCTGGGTGTCCAGCACCCTGGAGTCTACCTCATAAGCACATAACCAGCACACACATGCTAACCATTTCCAATCGTGCCTCTCACCAGAGGCTTATGCTCTGACTAGCTGGGAATCGGCCACTTACCTGTGGACTCTGTAATTTCAGCCTGGAGGTGGGGTTTCAAGTGTTCCATTGTAATCTCTTCCCGGGCCTGTCCAGCCTTAAGCAAATTCAGGACCACCTCATTGATGACACTGCCTCCAAGGTTGCTGAAAGGGACGAGAGATTGTCAACAGGTATCTAGTTTTATACTTCAAATGGCCATTGAAGCCAGTCATTCCTTGATGCCTGAAAGAATGGAGGCTGAGGGCCGGGGTCTTCCAGCTCCAGCGGGTCGCACCAGTCCACAGCAGAGGCGCTGCCTGCTTTGCCATCCAGCTTCCCCTTCAACACTTACGAGACCGTATCCAGAGAGCACAAGGTTCTTTCCCTGAGTTCTGTGTGATAACGAGGCCCACATGTGTAGGAGATGCCAGCATAGTGTGGCAGGTACTAATGGAGAAGCAACTAAGGTCTAGGCAGGCAGCTACAGGGAGGATGTGGCCTCTGAGCAGATCCGCCCTGTGTAACGATCATCACACCTGCGGAGGAAAGGGTGCGTGTCCCAGGGGCGTGCCTCACACGCACGGGGCCTGGGCGAGGAACACAGCAGGAGAGGTTGGCCACACCTGAGGGGTGGCCCTGTGCGCCCCGTGTGGGTTTTGGCCTATGGGCCAGGAGAGAGCGACTGGAGTTTTAAGTGTGCGGTTGCAATCAAAGCAGCTTTGTGTCCTCAGACAGTCAGGGCTACAGAGGCCGAAGAGGCACGGAAGGGTGGCGGAATGCTAGTCCCAGAGCCTTGTGCCGACAGTCCACATCTAGAGGTGATGTAGAGGGCACTGAGTTAGCGTAGGAAACACCATGGACAGGACACTGCAACTGGTGAACATGGGAAGTGAGGAAAAGGAGGCAGAGGTGTCCGCCGTGCTTGCTGCTCTGCATGGCGGGAGAAGGCTGGAAATGAGCTTGCTTCCATACACCTTGGAGTTTTCCACTGCCTGTGACCTCTCTAGGGGCTGTGATGTCACTGGGCAGAGGGATTACAGGTCGGAAGCACAGCAGAGGACTGGGAGGAAGGGGGTAAGAGGAATCCAAGAGCCAGCCTCTGAGAAGCTTGGAGGGCTGGAGCCCTGCAGCTGCCCTGGCCCTGTACCCTTCTCCGCAGCGGCTGCAGCCCCCTACACCAAGCTTTGTCTCACCCCCCACTGCTTTTTGCCCAGGGCCAACAGAATGAGGGGTGTATAAATGAAGACTAGGGAAAGCAGGCCTAAAGCTAAGGAGGGGACCCCCATACTGCTTTCCTATCTCTCCTCACAAATCACCGAAGCCCCCAACACCCTTCAGTGCAGGAGGCCCTTTCTTTGCTCATTTAGCATTTGAGTGTGTCCTGTGGGCCAGGCCTCCGGGATTCAGGGAGGAGCTGGGTGCTGGGTGGAGGAAGCCTGGAGCAGTCAAGCTGGGACTGCCAGGTTGCCTAGCCAAGGGCTGTAGGGCCTCCCTCCTCAGGGATCAGTGTGCCAAGGCCATGAGCCTGGCAGAAGCAAGGGCAGTCCCCACTTCTTGCTCAAGGTCAGCTGTTTGGCCAGACTTCCCCATGCCTGCATCACCTGCTCATGGAGAAGCTGCTGCCCCACTGCTGCCTCCGCCTCCTCGGGAAGTTTGCAAGGCGGTTACCTGGGCAACAACTGCATCAGCGGGGGCAGGTCTGCCCCATGCCAAGGGCTTGCTTGCCCCGTCCCACATTCTCTGCAGGAGACAGAGACAGGGACCTCTTTCCAATGGCATGGGCTGGCGGCCAGGTCTCCATGGTGAGGGGGACTCTGGTACAGCCCATTCACCCATCCCTAGCATAGACTGCAATGCCTTCCCCCTTTCTACCCAGAAACCACCGCCTGTAAGCTGCTTGAGAACAGGAAGCTTGGCCTAGTTATCCACGTAGCCCCAGGGCCTGGCACAGGGCTTTGCACACCGAAGGGGCCCTGCACCATCTCCAGCTCCTGTTTTGTCCCCTACATAATGTCTTTCCCCCACTATAGTACAGGCCTCATCTATACCAAGATGTAACTTGGGGGCCCTGTCCCTCACTGCCCCCAGCCCAGGTCCTCAGGGCTTCTGCTCTTGCACTGACATGCTGCCTTCAGATAGACCTCCCTTCCTGGAGCACCTCAGCTCCCTTCCACACGCACCCAGTCCACCTGCTGCCTGCCATAGGGGCCAGGCAGCACCCTGAGAGGCCAGCCTTCTCCTCTAGCCCTGGAACAGGACAGCGTCTCTTATCTCAGCAGCCCTTAGCCCTGACCCCAAAGGGACAGGACTGAAGGCCTCTCCAGAACCATCACTGATAACTCCAGTAACAAACTCCAACGGCTGAGTCTTTCCTCACAGAAGGAAAGAACACAGGCAGAGTGAATCACAAGACTCTTCAAGCCTCAGTTTCCTTTGTAAGGTGAGAATTAGTGCTTGGTCAATAAAAAGCACCCAACAGGGGCTGGGGATATAGCTCAGTGGAATAAGCGCTTGCCTAGCAAGCGCAGGGTCCTGAGTTCGATCCCCAGTACCGCAAAAAAAAAAAAAAGCACCCAACAAATACACCCTAAGCATTTTCTACATGCTGAGATGCAAGACCATGAATTGTCCAATTGTCACTCAACTACTTTTCATTTCTCAGTTATTTCAGTCCAAAGAAAACAAATTACTTTTTGTCTTTTAGCTTCAGTAGCTCAGATCTCTGGTCTTTCCACGTGACCCCATTCCTGGAGCTTTCTGTACTTGGTAGAGGTGGGGAAAAGTAGTCCATGTTAGTTTTCTAATAGAGAGATGTAGGCAGCCTAATTCTTCCCACCGAGATTGGCAACAGGCTGTGAGACTGGGGTGCCCCCGGACACCACACACTAAACTTCCAACTCCAACCAACACCTCTGAAACCAAGCTGTAAAACAGAAAGCCCCTGCTCCTAAAAACTGTTCCAGCTGTTCTTCAGGACAGCGCAGAACCCTATGAGCAACCTACAGTGTCCTGGAGAGCCTGGTGGAACCAACAGAACCTGAGGAGTGAAAACCCAGATTAGAAGCCTGACGCGCTGTGAGCAGTGACAGAATGGACCAAAATGATCTACCAGCTCCACCTGGACTATTCTGTGAAGATTCCAGCTATTACAGCCAATCACTCTTTTTCCCCTCAACCCAGGCTGCTGAAATCCCCAAGCTACCTACCAATGGGGAAGACATGTGAGCGTGCTTGGGGGGCCAGAAGGACTCTTCGAAACAACTCACTCATTGTGAATATCGGGTGCCATGGTATTGGCGTCTACACCCTTGGGCAGTGAGGCCTCACCCAACCCATCTACCATCAGACGCATGAGAAGGCGGCCACTGGCACTTCATTCGAACAGCTGGCTTAGGACACTTCACAGGATTAAAGTGCGTGTCTTACCCTAGGATGACTTACTCATACTAGGAGTTTAAACCAGCTGTACTTGTCCTTCAGTAAGAATCCTCACCACAAAGGGGGATACACTGAAGTTCTTTGTAGAACTCAGGCTCAGAGACTCAAATCCCAAGATGTCCTCCTCATTGCTGGGATACCTGAGCCTCTCCAGGTTTAGAGCAGCCACACCCGGGCACTGTGGCCTGGGTGTGTGGGGGTGGGGCCAGGAGTGCCAGTGGATGTGGCTGTGTGTCCCAGGTGGACTGGCATCCCAGCCCGTGACCTCTTGCTGGCTGGAAGCTTTCATACAGGGTCACATCAGAGCTACTGGAACTCAAGGCCACATGTATTTTGGCGGCCAGCCCTTCAAGTCCCTGTCACAAGTATGTGCTCTCCTCTCAGGCTCAGCCACTTCCTCAGGTGCTGATGAAGTAGTCTCACAGGCTGCCGCTTCACCAGGCGCTGTCTCCACCCAGGAGGACTGGCTGTGTGTGACTACGTGGCCTCTGTGAGCCCACCAAGGCCAGGTCACTGGGGCAAAGGCAGGACTGAGGAGGGGACGGAGGGCACTGCCAGCTGGTCCACGACCAGAATGCTACACAGGCAAATGTCTGTCTGGAGACAGCTAGGTGACACCGGGCTCTCATGGCCCGGGTGAGGCCAGGGATGTTCCAGGCTGAGGCACAGACAGAAGAATCAGCCGGCTCCTCAGCCTAGGAGGTAGTGCATGCAGCTGGATTGATCAGGGAGGGGGCAGCAACAACAGCAAGGGAAGTTTATGTGTGAAGGGGACCCCGACTGCGGTCACCAGGTTTCGTGCGTTCGGTGGAAGGGCTGGATTCTTCCACCAAAGCAGAGGGCCGAGCATCCTCACTCTCACCCAGAGGCCCCAGGTGGGGAGCAGTGGGCGGTTCTTCTAGGCAGCTCCTGCAGCTCAGAGCCTCCACCTGAATCACTGCCCCAAACAGTACAGAACCTGGGGATCAGGACTAACAAGACACCACGTCTGGTTGCTCTTTTCTCTTAAATCCCTTTTGGAGCTTCACCCCTACTGCACTCCGCCATCATCCCTCACAATCCTGCACAGGCTTTACACACCAGGAAGGACTTGGGAATCCCAACCACAAACAATCCTTCCAATCGGTCCATCCTGTCCTGAGCATCGGGCGCTGAAACAAGGTCGGCCCTCCACACTCACCAGGCCAGATGAACTCACCGCCTTCGCCATGCCCACTGGCTATACCCTAAAACCCCAGAAAACCCCACCTGCAAATGAATGCTGGCAGCAGAAGTGAGGGTAGAGTGGGCTGGGGAGGAACCAATTGGTCTGGCTTTTGCTGAGTCTACAAAAGGCTTTGCAAAGCATTCCACATGGACCCTCCATAAAAAGAGAGCATAAACAAGGCATTGACATGCACATCTGTAATCCCAGCGCTTGGCAGGCAGAGACAGGATTGCAAGTGGAAGCCAGCCTGGGTGACATAGCACGTTCAAAGAAGGTCTGGACTACACAGTAAGACCCCATCTCAAAAATGTAACACAAAACCCAGGTGCAGTGGTGCCTGCCTGTAATGCCAGCGCTTGGGAGGCTGAGGTATGAGGTAAGTTTAAAAATAATAATAAATAATAAAAAGAGTTGGACAAGTTATTTATAAGTTTGCATCCTGCAAAGCCATTTCAAGAGGGCAAGAGGGGTATATGCAGGTCCTGCAGGCCCTGCGGGGCAGTGCTGCAAGTCCAACTACCAGTGCTGAGAGCGAGGATGCTGCCTATTCAACACCGCGCCCTGAATTCTAGGCCCAGGACTTCCTCTGCTCCGAGACCTTCTGAGGCTGGGGAGGGACAGGCATCGTGGGACTTAGTGGGACGCTTATCCCGTCCTCTGAAAGGCCTTCCTTGTAAAGTTTCAGGGATGGTTTGTATTTGCTTCTCAACTACTATGCCGACTTGAGACCGGAACACCCTCCTCAGGGGCCTCAGTGTGAGAGGTGGCTCTCAAAGGGAGTCTCGAGCTGACGGGCGACAGCTTCTCTTTGCTAGGCCAGTCCGGCCTGCGCTTCAGAGACCCTCAGCCGTGCTCGCGGGCAGTCAGGGCACGAGCAGGGAAAGCTAAGGCACACCGTGGGCTCATTTTCCCCAGCCACAGCGCATTTCAGGTTTTCCTGACCTGAGGGGCCTGGTGCTTGGGGCGGGGAAGCCCTCCGCTGGCGCCCGCGTCCTCCCCAGCCCGGCTCTCTTGCTGCACTCCAGACCTCACCTGAGGAAGAGGAAGATGGTTCTTGGAGACTCAGTGCTGTGGCCTTCAGGAGACCGGCGTTCCAAGTGTGGTCCCAGGAGCTCCAGCAGGTCTGGGTGCAGCTTCTCAGCCTCGTCAAAGATGAACAGGCTCTGGTGGCAGTGCTGCTGTGTCCCCTGGATTTGGTCCGTCAGTCGCTCCTGCGCAGGACACAGGGAGCTACTGGGGCCGGGGGCACAACCCACCTCCAGCCACCAGGGCCTGGCGAAGGCACTCGTTTCCCCCGGCGCCTGCAGTGCGTGGCCTGGCACTCAGCCCAGCCCCTGGAACAAGCCTGGGGCCTGGGCTCATGCATCTTGGATAACACACTTCCCAGGTGACTCTCCCTGTCCCCTCGGGTCTGGTAGGTCCTGTCAGTGCAGAGGGTGAGGCCCTGGAAACGTGCTGGGGGAGCCTTCTGCTCCTGGGAACAGGGCCCAGTTCCAGCGTGCTCTCCCCTCTCCAGGACTAAGTACCATCCTGGAACTAATTGCCAGCTCACCCTCCCTGGGAACAGAGCTGGACTCTGCTGTGGGGGTGAGAGGAAGGCCAGGCTCCAGGGCCCAGAGGCAGGCACAGTCCTCACGCTCCCTCCAAGAAGCAAAGTGCTGACTGGCACAGGCTGGGCCGAAATCTCAAGGGACAAAGCTTGCTGAGGGCCTGGTTGGTCCCAGCCAGCCTGTGACTTGGGGCTCCTGCAGGGGTAGACTCCCACACAGGCAAAGTCAGCCTCAAGGCCCGGTGTGCTGGCACACACCTGTAATCCCAGCACTCAGGAGACTGAGGCAGGAGGATCGCTGTGAGTTTGAGGCCACCCTGGGCTATATAGAATTCAAGGCTAACTTAACTACGAAGTTTACCAGTTTTCACAGTGGAGAAGCTGAGATCCACAGCAGTTTTACCACAGGCACAGTAAGACAGATCCTAGGAAAGCCCAGCTGATCAGCTGCCTGCCCTTAGCCCAGCTGGCGTTAAGAACAGTACTCCCTGCTCCTGCGTCCCAAGCCATGCTACACTGCCTGCCGACTCGTGCAGCCCTTGCCCTCAGAGCTTATGCACTTTTCTCAGGTTCACACTCTTCAGTATTAGAGCCGGAAGCCAAAGATTTGGGCAGTCTTGCTGGGATGAGTTTGTTCATTTTAAATATTATATGTCTAACTGGGGAAATGCCAAAACAGAAAAGCAAAGGATCTTTTTGTCCATCCCGCAGCTGGCATAAAACCAGCCATTATGGGAGGACCCGGAGAATCACTGGAGATACGATCAGCCTCTAAGTAAAAGCATGGATGGGGGTGCAGCCGGGAGCAGAGCTCCTGCCCAGCATGCTGGAGGTGCTGGGTTTCTCTCTCTCACACACACACACACACACACACACACACACACACAGAACTGGCAACTTTCTTTCTGTCCATAAAACGACCATGGTATGAAACACCACTGGAAGTCTGACACTGAGGGAAGCTCATCTGAACGCTAACTATTGCTTGCTAATGAGGTTGCATCCAATTATGACAAAGTTTCTGCTTTTCTCTGCCTCATATTCCCTGTGACATCTCACTACTTCTATAATGCAAAAATGAACACCGACAACGCCCTGTAGGCGCTGGGCCTGGCCTCTCTCGTGTGAGTGTGAGTGTGTGTGTGTGGCACACCCCACAGGTAGCTGCCTCACAGATACCTGAGTCTTTTCCCAACCACACTGCCTTGTAAGGAAGGGCAGGCGTCAGGCTGTCTGTCCCTCAGCACAAAGGCCCCGCTGAGCCCCGCCCGGCTGGCCTCACCTTGTACCGCTCCACATACTGCGGGTGTGGGAAGTGGAACGTGGCAATGAACATCTTGACACAGTCACTCTTCAGCCCGTCCCGATACAGGTTCTCCGCCACCATCCGCGCCACGAAGTTCTTGCCCGTGCCAGACCAGCCATGGAATGAGAGTGCCAGGGCTTTGTGTGGCTGGGGCATCTCTAAGTAGCCCCTCACTGTTCTTAAGACCAGCTCTCGGGCCAAATGCTGGCCATGCAGTCGCACACTCAGGTCTGAATCTAAGCCTAGGGGCAGAGAGAAAGGCAGAGTGCGAGACTTGTACAGACATGTTCCCCACTAGGCTGGTGGGGTCAGCTAGTCGTCCTGTTTGTCCTCCGAAGAGGCCAGGGGACAGCCCTTACAGCAGAAGAGATTTAAGAGCTATTTTCTGAAGAATTGGAGAAATCAAGATTGAGCTCAGAGCAAGAACGGAGCCACCCTCTAAAGACATTCCATGTGGGTCGCACCAATGAGGAGGAAGGACTCCACTCCCCCCAGGCCTCCCCTCCTTAGTTTCAGATCTCCTTAAATGTTTCATGAAAAGCCCCAGGTTTTCCCTTTTACTTTAATCCAGCACACCCACTAGAGAGAGGCCAGTGTAGGCCAAGTCCTGTGCTGGGCCTCGCTACCCCTCAGCTGTGAGGTTACAGGATTCAGAAGCGGAGGGTGTGCTGCCAGCTGGTCTGAGGAGCGCACTTAGAGTTCAGGACTAACTGGTCAGGGCACTTCGAGCCAGCCCGGAGGGGTGGATTCTGGGACCGTGGCAAGTTAAGACCCGTTGCGAAACACTGCAAGTGTGGGCCACTGCTTCAAAACTACCAGAGAAGGGAAAATGAGCCCGTGCTGCATTTCCCTGTGCTGAGGGCCGTGTGGGTTTGTAGCTGACCCTCACACAGTAACTCCACCAAGCACCTATTATCTGCATTTAAAGCGGAGGAAACAGACCTGGAAAGGACGGCCCAAAGTCTGGCAGGTCAGCTTGTAAGAGGCGAGCTAGGGACTCACAGAGACTTCTGATGCACCCTGGGCCAGAACAAGCCAGGTGTCCCGGCCCTTGTGGCGGATGAGGATGTTGCAGAAGGGGGAGGAACTTGCTAGGTGCCAACCCAGCGTCTTATCCCTGGCTGGCAGAAATCCGAATTCAGACATCCTGACCTGTACACAGTCTGATACAGGGTCCTGTGGTACACACAGGTTTTGCCACTTCTGGCAATTCAGTGACTTAAAAGAGAGGGTGGGCCTCATTTATGAAGATGAAAGAACTGGGATTGGGGGCTCTAGGGGCACAAACTTCGGGGTAAAATGGAACATTCACAAAGGACTAACCTACTGGTCTTTTATCAGGCCCAGTTCTGTAATTGAGGCTCTCTGAGAGCTAAAATACAAATTAGCTATAATATGCCAATAAAGCCACCTGACCAAATTTAAATGCACAGAGGAGGGAGGTTGATTAGCAGTGAGTCAGAAACAATTGGCGTTGCAGGGGAGAATTCACAGTATCCTGGGGGGTAATTTGTGGTGGCTAATATCAACCAGTTTATTAATCAGGAATAATCTACTCCTCTCAGGGTGAGAAGCCACTGAGGCATCCCTACTGATCCACGATAAACCCCAAAACCTGCATTGCGTTTTCCAGACCTTTGTTGGCTAAAGGTTAATCTCATCGCCTCATTTTTAGTCAGTTCCCTCACTGATACTCAAACCACTGTCTGAAAGTTTTCTGATTCTGTTCAGACAGACATAGTGCTGTGGGCCTGACTCTTCTGAAGGGTCATAAGATATCCCTGAAAAACTCTTAGCATGGTGCCTGGTACATAGAAGATGTAATATCAGTAGATAATAAGTTTTGGGGAGTGGTACTAGGGACTGAACCCAGGACCTTTACACTGATCTACATTCCAGCCCTACTTTTTAAAAATTTTGAGACAGGTTTCTTGCTAAATTGTTGAGTTGCCCAGACTGGTCTTAAATTTGCAATCTTCCTGTCTCAGCTCAAAGAGTGCTGGGATTATAGTCATGTACCATAACACTTGGCAATATTAACCATTGTTTTTTGCCTTGGACCCACTCCCAGGGAGGGCAGGAGGACATGGAGAGGGGTAGCAAATGAGCAGAGGAAAACCTTCAGTACCTATCCCCCTCGCAGTGTTCCTCCTCCTAGCTGTCTTAGCTTAGGAGTGACATCTTCAAGGAATTTCAACAAGCTCCAAGCCATCAAACTATACATAAGAGGGGATTTCTCAGCGGTGGTTCAAGTACCATGGTGCTCCTTCAAGAATCAAGACGGAGAGCTCAGGGGTAGAGGAGAAAGTATTCTGGCATGTGTTTCCAGGTGGGAGAATGCAATGGCACCTTTAATGACACATGGTGTTACCTTGTTCCCACTATTGGTGGGTGGGTTTCTGGAAAACCTAGTAGTTTCCCAAAGATCCTCAAACAGCAGACCTGGCTGCAGTCATATTGCGGCAATTCCCACGTGGTGGGGAGCTGGGCAAGGGGACAAAACATCACTTGCACCCCGCCATTTCCCTGCAGTCAGTCGCCTCCCCTCTCCACAATCTCCTGCCCCTAGATGTGTGCCAGGTCCAACCTGAAAAGTCGTTGGAGATGCGGCAGTCGCCAGCATTGCAGCAGTCCCGGAAGCGGCAGTACCACGTGGTGAGGGCATCCAGGGACCTGCGGCCCATCTGGATAAGGGTCTGGCCTGGAAAAACAAGAGCTGTGAGGCACAGCCGGGATTCTGTTCGCTCACTTGGACGTGACGGCTCAATTTGTCAGTGTCAGCACCTAAACCAGGACTCAGGCCCCGACGCCCACCCCAGGCTCCGCTCACTACATGTGCTCAAGCACTGCCTCGGTCAGCCACAGAGCGGGACCTGGGGGTCGGGCACCGCCACCAGCCTTGTCCAAGCCAACTCTCTCCTTAGGGCCATCAAGAAGGTGAAGGCGGGCCGGGATATAGCTCAGTGGCACAAGCCCCTGCCTGGCAAACACACGGTCCTGAGTTCGATTCCCGGTTCCGAAAATAAAGGTGAAGGAAAGCACCGAGGCCAACGTGGCGCGCGCCGGGAGGGCACAGGAAGCACGAGCAGGTCAGGAGGGGCCGGGGATGGGTGAGGTGGAGTGGGGCTGGCCCAGGGTTGTGTTGGGGACGGGTTGGGGACAGCGCCAGCACTTCCCGATCCGCTGAGGCTGCCCCTGCCACAAGCCCGGGCGGAACGGAAGCCGGCGCCGAGGGGCGGCTCTTACCCAGGCGGCCCGCCGCAGCCTCGCCGTCCTCCTCACAGTCTTCGGGCCACACCTGGCAGCCCAGGAGCGCCCAGTACCGCCTGGAGAGGGCGCCGGCCGCACTCAGCCGTTCCCGCAGGCGCCGGAGGCCCGGCCAGCCCCAGGTCGATCCCGCCTCGTCGGGCCCCTCCCACGGCCTCTCTGCGCGGCGCCCCGGCGCGCCCGGGAGCAGCAGGAGCAGCAGGAGGCTGAGCCAGAGCGCGCGGCGCCGGCGGGGCGGCATGCCCAGACCCGGGGTCCCTGGGCTGTGGCTTCGGCTTCTGGGTTTGGAGAGGGCCGGGTGGGAGTCGGTCCGGCGGCCGAGGGCCGGTGATTGGTGTCGCCATGGCGACCGGCCAGCCACTTGGGTGTTTCCTCGCTGCGGCCCGCCCACTGGCCGCGCGAGCGACCCGGGCGAGAAATAGAAACCCAGGCTGTGTACTGCGCCAGCATCCGAGGCAGAAGTCTGGCTCCTTCCACCCCACCGCCAGCCAGGAAGCAGTCTATTCTGGGGCACGCTTGAAGTTGTAAAGGTGATATCAGGCCTTGAAACCGCTACTGTCAATCACTCCGTTATCAGTTATCACTAGCAGCACCTCGGCGGCCCATCCGAGGCTTAACACAAAGAGCCACCGGTTCTCGTCCTGCCGTGGGTCTGCAAGCCAGCTTCCTGGCAGCCTGTTAGAGGAAGCTGCGAACACCATTTCAGTCAGGCGCATTAGGCTGGGAGAGGAGTTAGCCAAGTGGAGAAGCCCTGAGAAACCCTGAGAGCAATGCGCAAGTGGGCTGTCCGACTGAGGACAGCTTCTCTGTAGAGAGAAGTGAAACACAGCAACAGAAACGAGCAGGCTTCCATCAAAAGCAAGAAGCTGATGGTTTCCCATCTGGAGACATTTGGGTTTCGTAAATCCTCATAGTCATGGGGAAATCATAAGGTCTCCTGTCGGTATAATTATATCTCACGAAAAGGAAGCGGAAAAGAAAGAAGTGTAAGTACTGTGGATTACAAATTTCAAGCGCCCGTGACCAAGCAGCCCATTAGATACCACTGCCGAGAAACTTGAGGGCCTCTTTGCCAGGCTTCCTTAAGACGGTGCACGGGACAAGTTGAAGGAGGTCAATTTCAGAAAAGCTTACTGCATTTTTCCACAATCACCCTACAGTCACCAGAATCAGTGACCTATGAGTCATCTTATCCTAGTTGGAAACTGCTGGGGAGAAAGATCTGGGAGCTGGTTAACGTCCCTGAGCTCAGGCTCTCCAGACAGACAGGTGAATCCTAGCACCAGGCCTCAACGACATGACAGTCAAACTGCCTCCCCAGCTCACCCCAGCCCATCCCACTCAAAGCCAGGGCTGCTCCGTCCTCAGAAGCTCAAATTTCTCCCTCCCTTCACTCAAACAGCCTGCAGAACCACGGAAGCACTTTCATTAGGACACAGGGTTATGCTGAAAAGTCATGTTACGCACACATTGGGTCTCTTAGACTGGCGGTGCCGAAGGTGGACCCAAACTTTCCATGGAGCCACAGTTATGGCACCATGGAATGGCACTTGCTGCAGTCAAGCTTGTGGAACCCAGAGGACAGGAAACTACGAACGCACTGTGTTTGGATCTTCCGTGTCTCCTCCACCCCCAAGGCTCATGCTAGAGGCCTGGTCACCAGCTTCATGCTAATGGAGGTAGTGAAAGCTTAAGAGGTGGGGCCTGAGGGGAAGTCTTGGGGTCACAACCACAGACATCACAGAGACGTGTTCTCTTCCTTTTGCTCCCTGGCAGTGAAATGAGAGGTGTTTGCTCTGTCCCACACTCCCACCATGAAGTGCTGCATCCCGCCCCTTCCCCTCTGTGGTGAGAAGGCTCAAAATAATGGGTCCACCTGCTCGAGACTGAAACCGCCACAACTGGAACAAAAGACACCTTTTCCTTGGTTATCTCCTATTAAAGCAACAGAAACCCAACACACCATGTGCTTATCTGAAAATTGAGAATATTAACCCACTCAACAAATTTTATTTGAGCCTAAGTGGCAGTCTAGCACAGTAATAGCACGGGCTGTGCCATTTTCTGTGTGTGGGACTTTGGGTATTACCAAATTGCCCCATGCCTCGATTTTTCCACCCATGTTAGTCACCTTGTGAAGATTAAATGACCTGAGTGTGTCGCATCATAAACAACTCTTGTTCACTTTCATTCTTACATGTGTTCAGATAATATATAAAGGAGCGTATTGGGGGAAGGTTGGATGGGTTAATACTGGAATCACTGGGGGATTCTGGTGGTGCGCTTCCCAGTAACAGGGTGAGGTGCAGCTCAGGGGTGGAGCACCTGCTTGGCACGCGTGAGGTCCCAGGGGCACCCCCGGCACCACCTCCAAAATCACTAGTAATAGGTTATGAAACCAATACCAGTTTTTTAAGACTGATTATATATAATATATAGAATTCTACTTGTAAAAGTGTTTGGGTTTAGATTTAGAATTTTATGGTAAGTAAATAGGTAACTGGGAAGTTGTGGGACCAGATTGATTTCAAAACCTTTTCCCCTAAAAATTAAACTTGTTTCACCAAAGAGTCAGCCCCCAGGAAAACAACAAATCGAAACACTGGTTTCTAAGTAATCTCTTGGGTATTTCAGTAAGGCACCTCTACTTCATTCACAGGCTTGGTTAAGGAGGTCTGGCTGCTATAAACTCTAGGAGCGAGACCTCATGGATGACGAAGACATCTAGAGGCTGTTGTGGAAACTACAGGCAGCTCTCTTCCTCATCAAGCACCACCGCGCTACTCCAGTGTGGTCCAAGGCCCCTGGCACTGGTATTGTATGAGTTCACCAGAAATGCACAATTTCAGGCTGCAGACCTACTGAACCAAAATATGCATTTTAGTAAGATCTTTCTAAGAGAATACGGGCACACAGGGCCTTTATTGAGGTCATCTGAATGAGACCTAGCTTTGCAAGACATCTCTCCAGCCCCACTAAAGACAGGCAGAACATCTGCCTTGTAAAAAAGCTTTGGGTCCAAATCAAGTCTCTGTTCTAAATCATCCTGCAACATAAAAAAACACACTCTGAAAGCATGAATACTTCACAGCTTGTGCATTTGCCTGTGGTTCCTTTGTTTAACATCCACGCTGCACAGCGCTGAGGCATCAGGGTGCAGAGACCTCTTCTTGAGAGGCAAGGCACACCCAGGATCCTCATGGAGAGCACATGAAAGCCCCGAAGTGGCGTTTCTGGCAACCTGGGCACCAGAAGCAGTACAGGCCCAGGGGCTGTGCATCTCCTCTGCGTGTGTGGAACCGACTTCTACACACAGCCTAGGCTACATCTGGATGGCTCTCCCCTTACGTAGGTGCTGCCTCCCCACCCCTGTGACTGTGGCCTTATCTCCAGGGTGAGTAGTTTACATTCTCCCTGAAGCATCTGGTACCTCACAAGCAGTTCCCTGACAGGGCTACAAGCTCTCTGAGAGAAGGGAGTCACTGCCACCTCAGTATACGCACAGCTCACCCAACACCCAAATGTCTACTGGGGACCAAGCACCTCAAATATTGGCTCAGTCCCATTATTCCTTGAGGTTTACTTTTACCTTACAGAATCCCACCAATGGAAAACCAGTGGTTATGATCACTGTCTAACCGACCGAGTGATGGCTGCCAAGAGCCAGTTTCATAGGCACACACAGCTGGCAGACCAACCCAGGAACAGACCCGCAAGCCCCCACTCCAGCTACCTTTTTGAAGTACTAAAAATCTCTTATGCTTACAAGTGAGTCCTGAAGTCTAGCCCTCAGAAGAATTTGTATATGGTGAGTCAGGAAGGAACACACGTTTCACCCTCCCACATGTATTCAAGTACAAATGACAAAAACTGGCAAATATTCTGCAAACCAAGTAAAAATGTTAAGAACTCTGCTTAGTTGTCTGAGGCTCATGATGCTAGATTTCCACAAGTTAAAAATCAGGGTGTCCTAAGAATTCTAATTAGGGCAGCTGCCCTTCTCTTCTTGTCTAGACTGTATAGTACTATTCTAACATTCTTTAAGATTGGTAATTCTTGGTTGGGGTGTGGTGGCACATGTCTGTAACCCCAGGACTCAGGAGGCTGAGGAAAGAGGAGTGCTTAGAGTTCAAATCCAGCCTGGGCTACAAAGTGAGTTCAATCCAGCCTAAATTGCATAGCAAGACCTTTTCTCAAAAAAAAAAAAAAAAAAGACTTCCTGGAAGATGTCCACCAGGTAAGCAGCAGAGAAAGATCCTCCCAGAGGATCGCCACCCAGACACTAGAATATAGCAACATGAGAAAGAAAGGAAGGAGAGAAATGTGTACCCTGAACCCAGGAAGGATCTGAAATGAGAATTGAAGCCCTCACAAAGAGCAAACAAGAGCTCTCCTGGAGGAAAGGCTCAGAGGGCCATCATGGTGCAGTTGGAGGAAGAGGAGGCAGAGAAGGAGGGAGTCACTGCTCCAAACACACCCTCAGCCCACTTCTTTGTTCTGACACTTGGGGCTTCAGCTTCGGAGGCCCATGCTCGTGGGAGCGTCCCGACTCGGCCAGGGGACAGCAGAGTTCCGAGAGCTGGTCCACAACCGGAGAGGAGAAAGCGCAGCCAGGAAAAGAGGCAAAGACGTTTGGGAGGAGTTGTCAAACCCAGTGTGAGGATGAGAACTTACAACGGCCACTAGAACAGAATCCCCACTCTGCAGCAACCTTTCTAATCAGCGCCTGGAGGCAAGGTGGAGTCAAAGCAACCAGTACACAGCCCACCACACCCAGCTCTACACCTGCTCCTACATCGCCACTGTGTGAGCAACTACCAGCAGATAGCAGCAGAAGCATTGGCAGCAACCCCAGGGCCACAGCATTTCCCAGGGATCCAGCCAAAGAACAAATGGGAACTGGAGCACAATAGTAAGAGAGAGCTGCAGATGGAGGTGGACCACACAGCCCCACACCCTTCTCACTCCAACACCAAGCAGGAAGCATGAGCTGAGTCCACAGGGTTCAGGACTCACCCTAAACTACTGACATAAGCACCAAGAGGGACTCCATACTGCTTGCATATATGAACCTTGTATGAACCCATAGCAACAAATTACATGAAAAGGTGACCCCAGGGGCCTTGACAGGGATCTCAGCAGCCTGAGTGAGGAGGGGGCTCCCTCCAGGCTACATGAGAACCCTGAAGACCTGGATGGGGCCTCTGGCAGCATGGCCACAGGGCAGAGCCCAGAGGCCAGCGTGGCCACACGGCAGAGCCCAGCTGTCTACAGGGGTGACCCAGTGGACTTGACCCAGCCCCTGGCAGTGCACCGATGGGGCGGAGCGCGGCAGTCTATAGGGGCGACCCCATGGACTTGACCAGGGACCTGGCAGTGCAGCAATGGGGCAGAGCCCAGTGGTCCGTGGGGGTGACCCTGTGGACTTCACCGGGCCCCCAGCAGACCCTCACCGGGGTGGAGCCTGGCAGTCTGCTTGGGTTACCGTGAGGACTCGACTGGGCCTCCACATGCACTGTATTGAGGCAAAGCTTGGTGGTTCCATGGGTAACCACAGCAACTTGACTGGACCAATGGCCTTCAGGGCTTGTCAATGGGGTCTTGACCAGTGAACCTGGCTCCCCGCCTATCTACTGTCTTTGAGGATGGGTGCTTTCCCACCTCCTGCCTTAGCAATTTGTGTATACCCATATTTGTTACAGCATAATTTGAAGCAACCGTGTCTCTTCCCAATGTGAGAGCCCAAGGGAGTAAATAAACCCAAAAGTACAGTTATTACCAGAGGGAAGATGACTGATGGGGTGGTAGAATGGAGATGAGGGTGGAGAAAATTGATTAATCAAATGAGCCATCATCTGTATAACTAAGAAATGTGAAGATGACATTATGTAATACAGTATTCAGTGTTAACTCCCTACTATCTTCTTTATAATTTGGTATTTTATTGTTTTTGTGTTAACTAGTGTGAAGATATTATGTAATACAGCATCCAGTGCAAATTCCCTACTATCTTCTCTATAATTTTGTATTTCCTGTACTGTTTTTGTGTTATTCTGGTTTATATGTCTCTATTCTTTTGTCTTTAAAAAAAAAAAAAAAGCCAGGGATGTAGCTCAGCAGTACAGCACCTGCCTGGCAAGTGCCAAGCCCTGAGTTCAACTCCTAGTTAAAAAAAAAAAAAAATTGGTAATTCTTTACCTTTAAGGAGCTGCATGGTTGGAATTAACTACCAAATATACAAAAGCAATGAAGAATGACCTCATACAGAGCTTTGGTACAAGGCTGGGTATGGTGGCACACACCTATACCCAGCACTTGGGAGGCTGAGGCAGGAGGAGTTCAAGGCCCTCCTGGACTATGAAGTGAGCTCAAGGCCAGCCTGAACTGTATAGCAAGACCCTGTCTCAAAGAGATTAAAAAAAAAAAATAGAAAAGCTTTGGTATAGTTACAACCTTGTATGGACCTTTTAAAGACTGGTGAGGCACTTTAAAGGTCTTATCTTTCAGAGGCTGTGAAGCAATCCCTGTGGAAGTTTAAGTAGGAACAAAAGATTTAACCTCTTGTCCCCTGTAAGACAGGTAGGAAATTGGAATAGAAAACACTGGAAAATTCCTGAAAGGGAGACAAAGATGGTATCTCAGTATTTATTAAAATCTTTATTTTTTTTTTCAGAATTGGAACCCATAGAACACATTAGAAATTGGGGTGTCTCTTATTTGGTGTCTTACCAAGAACCTCTATTTGTGCAACAGCTGAGAGGAAATCCTTGGCAATCAAACAAGAGGGTAGTGATTCCTATACCTCCCATTAAACAAATAAATTAGCTCCCCGCTAAGTTATTCCCAATTTCTCCATTTTACCTTGGTTCCAAAAAATTTGTGACAGCATGGTACCCAGTCTTTATTCACCACCCAGACTTAAGGAATGAAGGGAGCCCAGCTGGCCTCCCCTCCAGAGCAAGTTTCAGAGAGTCAGGTTCAGTCAGGCCCACCTGGTTTAGCAGAGCCACCGAGGGGGTGTTTGCTGTCTTTATGTCACTGTAAGTCCACTCAGAGACTGAAAAGAGAACTTTTAACAGCTTCAAGTACCTCTATGATATCAGTGTTTCCTTGTGTCAAAATAAATATAGTTTCCTTAGTGGAATACACAGCCACCTTTACCAGTGTGTACAGCTTCACCCGTGCTTCCTGAGGCCCGAGCACACTGGAGAACCCATCTGGGACAGCTCACTGAGGAGGCTGCTCTACCAGCCCCGGGCGGAGACAGGCAGGGCTGAGAAAGGAGGCTGAGGAAGATGGTGTATGGGACGAAGAGTTCGAAGTTTGTTTGTTTGTTTGTTTTAAAGAAAAGACAGGTTTCTTTGGAAGACAATGCTGCACCCAGATGAAATTGAAAAACTGCCATATACAGGATTCAACTTTCCCAAAATACTACGCAAATAAATATACCTGAATCTCTCCATTTTCTTCCTAAATTTGACATACTAACCCTGAGTGCAAACAGGGAGAAATGCCTTAGAATGTATTGAACAATACTCTGAGCAAATTAGATCTTATTAATTTGTTCAGCACAGAAAATTATTTATACCCTTCTCCACAACCATGATATAGCCTCACTAAAGAAGAGTTTTAAACAAAACTTCTATATCCAATATTCTACAAACTTCAAAATACACATTTTGAAGAAGTAGAACAGCAAACGGCACTCAGCTGATTTTCCTTTTATAGTATTAACATGTATCCACGTCTACCTAGATGTTCAGCTGTCACACTCAACTTAGAGCTAACCAAAACCCTCCAATGACTTGGCTGTAACAGCCTGAGCTAGATTCATATAAACAAAACTAAAAGAGGACAGCATTACAAAACTTTTTTTAAAAAAAATCATCTCCTTTTTCACACAGAACTTAGTGTTTCTGAATTTTAGAGCTGTAAACTTATGGTTGGTTTTCTCCAAGATTCATCACACTTTTTAAAATTTAATCCAATGCTAATTTAGAACATAAATGTATATTCTGTGTCATGTAGAACTTTAACCACTGTGACTCTAAATATCTTTTATGATCTTGAGCTTGAAAGTAGTAAGGAAAAGAATGAAATGGGACATTCTGGCAAATGCTTTGAAGCAAGGAGGAAACATTACTCGAACAGCTCTTCTTCCTTTTTCCTTAGCAAAATCTACTGCCTTCAGCCTTAGGAAGTTCCCAGTCTGAGAACAGTTCTTGTTCAGTTCATGGATCTGAAAGAACACTAATCCATAATTTAGCTCACTTAATACTTCTAGGAAGAACAGGATTGACTGATGTCCTTCCTACTCCCTCCTGCCAGCTGGCTCCCAGAAGCTTTGGGGAAACACTAAACTGAGGTATTCTCAAGCTAAACTGAATTTTCCTGAACACACAGAGCAAGCAGCCTTAAAATTGCAATCGATGTCTTCTTTTCTAACATTATTTCAATGTTTTGTACTCACATTCAGGATTCCTTTTTTTTTGTCCTTTTGAGATGGGATTTCACTATCCAGTTCAGGCTGGCCTAGAACTCACTTTGAACCCAGGCTAGCCTTGAACTCAGTGACCCTCCTGCCTCAACTTCCGAATGCTGGGATTATAGGCGTGCACCATCATGCCTGGCTAGGACCCTTTTGAAAATCAGTCATTCTTGTGGCCACCACAATTGGTTTCCTTATTTTATGCTATTTTAAAGTAGTTACAAGTTACCCAGTTGTCTTTCAAAGCCAGAAAATTGGGGCATAAATTGGAAAGCTGTGTTCGAAAGGCCAGTGGTCAAGGGTGACTAGCATTGAATTGTCCAATCACACTTTTTAAGTATTGGTCTCTGACAGAAGTACCAAGCTGAAACGGCCTGTGGACAAGATGCAGGAGGGACACACAGCTCTGAGTGCACAGGCAAGTGGGTAGCCCAGGCCTGTCCCTGTTGGCCCTATAACTTACTGCAGCTGCTCACATGTCAGGATCATTTTGCCAGAACACAGGGCTAAACCTGTGTTTTAGTGACATGAATTTGAAAGTGTGACAAGGAGATGGAAGAACTCCAAATGAGACTAAGTGATACACTTGGGAGTTGACATAAATCACAATCTTAGGGCTCTTTCTGGCCATCCCCTTAACTTCAAGGCTCAGAAGGCTCAATAGCTTTGATTCCAGTCTTCTGCATGACTCAAATGATAAACTCAGTTTATCTGCCAGCAAGGTCTATACTGTCTCCTGCGGCATAACTGCCTTTTCTTATATGAAAGGCAGAAACAGAGTCACTGGTGTTCTACCAACAGCATCTTCGGTGACCAATACCTTAGAACAGAAGTGGGAATTCATTTGGGAAGATAAATGAGGATGGCAGAGGTCACAGGCAACCTGACTCTCACTCAAAATATTATTAATTTAGAAAGGATTTGACTGCTTTAAGCAAAAGGGGAGTCAGTCTCTGTAAGAGAATCATGCTTGGGTTGTAAAAATAGTTTTTCTGGAGACAATGTTTTGCTTACTTTGGACATAATTGTGAGAATGCAGATTTTACGTGCATGCAAAGTCACGTTTGCTTTTTAGATGGCTTAAAAACCTAATCACAGGGGAGCCAGCTTTCTGCTAATTCAATCACCTCCCAATTCTGGTTCTACTGAGTGTCCCTCCTCTAAGATCCTCAACGCCACACAACACAATTGCTTGAGTACCTTCCTGCTTTTGCCCTTCGCACCAGTTCTATCTCACAAACGTATCCCCCTCCAACAGAGTGTTCTATTTTGGCTCAACAGAATGCAAAGTTTTATTTGCCGCCACTCTGTAGTAACAGTAAGCTTTCCGATTTGAGCAGTCCTGGTTAAAAAAAAAAAAAAAAGACAAGAAATTGTAAAGTGTTTCCACAAAATCCACCAGTGAGGAAAAAGGACTGGAAGTTCACCTCAAAACAGTTTGAAAGCAATGGCAGCATTCGTCTGTCACATGTCAATGTCACCTCTGTTGGTCCTTTGGCATGGGAATTGAAACTGACCGATGCTGAAACCCACTGCTAACATGGGCCTCTCCTGAGGAAGTCAGAGGTGGATCTGAAGGAGCATTTCGTGCTCTGAAATATGTCTTTGCCTCAGTTTCTAACACAGAAAACCTCAAAGACACCCAGGCCACTCTGCTGCTGGCAACTTCCAAAGCCATCTCATCCCATCTGGAATTGATTGTGCTGTTTCTGTATCTTTGTAAAAATAAGTATCACTTATTCTGTGTTGAGAATTACAAGTGGGAGAGAGGCATCCTGTCTTCCACTAGCACAGTGTCCACCCCAAACTGGTCAGTACACTGCTTCACGGTGGCCAGGACACTCAGCAGCCGCTGGTCCACAGCGTCCAGGTGACGATCAGAGAGCACAGGGGAGATGGGGTCATGGGCCATGGCGGATTTTAAGGCAGACTTAAGCACTCCATTCTTCAGGTAGTTCAGTCTGTTCCAAGTAGAAACCCGAATTCTAGAAGAAAAAGTTTTAGTACAAGTTACATGAAAGTTTTCACTATCAAATACAGTTCAAAACTTGCTCAGCAGACAAAAGTTAAAAACTGTTTTTTGGCAGGACTGAGGATTGAACCCAGGGCCTTCACACTGAGAATTTTAATTTTTTTTTTTTTTTTTTTGTCTTTTTGAGACAGGGTATCACTATGCAGTTCAGGCTGGCCTTGGACTCGCAATAATCCTCTTGCCTCAACCTCCCGAGTGCTGAGATTACAGGCGTGTGCCACCACACATGGCTAAAATTTATTCTGAGACAGGATCTCACCAAGTCACTAATTAATCAGAGGTACATACAAAGACTTACACACTCTAAAGCTGTAGGGAACAACATGTATGCACAAAATTAGAATGACTAGACCACAGGATTTCAATACACTACAAGAGTGTTCTTTACATATTCATGTATAATTTTATTTTTTATTATTATTTTTTATTTTGTTTTGTCTTTTTGAGGCAGGGTTTTACTAGGCAGTTCAGGCTGGCCTTGAACTCACTTTGTAGCCCAAGCTGGCCTTGAACTCACAGCAACCCTCCTGCCTCAGCCTCCTAAGTGCTGGTATGTGTTTGCTTTTTGAGACAGGGTCTTACTATGCACTTTGTGTTGGCCCTGAACTCACTACGTAGCCTGGGCTGCCTTTAGGAAGTTTTAAGGTCAAGAGTATTGTCGCCTGAGCCTAGAAAGGAAAGCAGTGTACACACGTGTATTGGCTGTGCATAACTTACATGCAACACTGATACAGAGGGGCAAGAATGCTTCTCTCATCCAGCGAGGGGTTCCCAAAGCTGAAAGTTAAATGAAAAGTTAGTGAAGTAGGCAGAAGTCCCAGTTCCCCGCTTAGCATCAAAGAAACAGCAAATTCTCTAAGAAACCCAAATGTGACCCTAGATAAATTTAATGTGCTAGCAGCTCCAGTCACTCAAAAATAAGCAGGGCATGACCAGTCACTCACAGGGTGTCTAATAGTCTGTGCTGCAGTATCACACAACATAACCCCACTTACAAGGGGCCTTTCTCCTTCCCAGACCCTGTACGGTGCTGCAGCATAACTACAGGAACAGTGTAGAAAGCACAGACCAAAAGGAGAAGAAAACCCCTAAACTTGAAAAGCTTGGGAGAGGAAGAAGGGACATGCACACCCTAAACAAGCAGATGGCCATTACCTGTCCTACTCCAAAATTACCAATACCCTATTCTCCACAAGGAAGTACACTGACAGCTTCAAGCTGGAAAAACTGCTCAGAGGGGCTCAGAAAACACCAACTCAAAGCAGATATAAAAGTGTTATTAGCTAATTCAGAATTAGAAAAATAGAGATGATTCTGAAAAACTGTCAGCTTTCACTCTTTTCCAGGAAGCTCTCACCAGCTGCAGAGTCTGCCAGCCCTCAGTACAGCGCAAGTCCTCCAGTAATAAAAGCTGCTGGGGCATGAATGTGTCCGCTCCCTCCCAAAACGTTCATGTTGCTAAATAATAATAGCGTAAGAGGTGGGTGGGCCTTTGGGAGGTGATTAGTGGGAATCTCATGAACAGGATTTATGTCCTTAGAGAAGAGAGCTTGTTCACCTCTTCTGCCACATGAGGACACACAGGAGGTATCACCTATGAGGAACGGGCTCTCACAAGACACCGAATCTACCAGCGTCTTCATCTTGGACTTCCTACTCTCCAGAATTCTATGCAACAAATACCTACTATTTACAAATTGCTTGGTATTTTGTTTATTTTGTTACAGCAGCTAGAATAGACTAACCAACAAATTTGATATGTATCACATGTTATGTGTATCAGAATTTACATGATCTTTAAACAAAGTGAACATTTTTATAAGCAAAGACAAAGATTTTCAGGAGCAAATACAGCCCTGGCCACTGGCTGCTTTGCTGGAATGAGTCAGAGGGAGAGGCAGTGTTTGTCGGCCTACGTTCTGCCATTGTCAGCATCTTTCACAGAGTACGAGGCACCTGTTGCTCTATATAACATGGTGGCGTCACTTCCTAATGCCACCCAAGTATTCCTCACTGAGGAGCCATGTCTCAGCTCATTCCCAGCATCTGAGGTTAACAGCAGTGACTCAGTGCTTGGACACTTTTAGGCTCCAAGGAAGCACTGCATTTTAACAAATTCTATTTAAGCATAACTAAGGGTATAGCACTAAGCTGGCCACCATGGAGAGTGCAGAGTGCAAAGGGGAAATACAATGTGCTCTCCAAATAGCTTAGGCCTAAAGGATAAGTATAATAATAATAATAATAAATAAACTTATTCAAGACAAAAGTAATTTTATTTAATATATAATCACTACCCAATAGCTCTTCATATGATAGCAAAAGACTCAACCTAAACGGCCACAAAAATAGCAGAACAACTTATTATTTGATAGGATTAAATTTTAAATCGCAAGAACCTCTGGATAGATGAATTTAACAGAAAACAAAGTCTGCCTTCTATTAAATCTGTATTTCTCAGATTTGATGTTCTGTAAACACCACAGCCAAGAAAGAAGGATGCAGGTGGTGACAGATTAAGGGTCTTGCCTTGCCTTCCAACTATCTGTGAAGGGGAGCACTTTTCCATTTTTTTAAAGCCCTGAAATCCCTTAGGGGCAGAAAAGGATGGGTGCCAAGAGCAAAGGGCCCAGGTAGAAAGAAAGACACATTCTATCGCGGTGTTCTCCAGGACACCTGCTCTAGTTTGGATCTGAAATGTGTCTCAAAGGCTCCTACTCTGACGGCCTGGCTGCCTGCATACAGTGCTACTGGAAGTGGTGGAACCTTTAGCAGGTGGGGCCTGGGACAGACGCTGGGGCACTGGGGGCTTTCCCCTGAAGGGCAAGCTGGAACCTACCCCTTCCTCTCTGTGCTCATCAGCTGCCAGGAGGGAAGCAGCGGTCCTCCAACATGTGCTCCCCACCACCATATTCTACCTCCCCACAGGCCCCAAACAATGCAGCCAACTAAACATGGGCTGAAATCTCTCAGAGAGTGACTCAAAATACATCTTTCCCCTTTTTCCTTAGGCATTTGTTGTAACAACGAAGAAGTCACTAACACAATTCACTAGAAAATACCCTTCTACTATATAAAGTGACAAAAGACAACCCTGCCGGTCTTACCTTTTGGCGTTATCGAGAAGGATGAGCATACTAGCACCTTCGTCGTCTTGAAAGCTCTCATAGTGATGGCGGTCAGCATTGCCAATCAGGTAATCAAAGACAGAGGTGTCAATGATGTCCAGGAGGCGCGGGCCTGAGTCATATGGAGATGTTTTTTTCACGGCATCACAGTAGCTCTCGTCATACTCCCACCTGAGGCAAGCAACATCACAAGGGTTCCTGAGTGCCAAGAAGGTGCCTTCCTGGCTGAATCTTAAATGTCCCCCAAAGGCTAGGTGTTGAAGCTGTGATGGAACTTGAGGGACCAAGTGGCAGGAAGTCAGGGCCCTGGGAATGTGCCCTTACAGAGGCTGGGACCCCAGCCCCTCTGCCACTTTGCTTCCCAGAACCACGAGGAGAGCAGCCTTACTCCACAGTGCGCTTCTCACCATGCTGCTAAGGAAAGCTGCGGCAGCAGGAAGGACCAACCCTAGAGAAAGACTATGTGGGCCGAATCAGCAGCGCTGTGGGGTGGGGCAGCCTGGGCCCTCTGGAGCCCACGTAAAGCCATCGTGTTCCCCAGATAATGGACACTGGAACGAGAGGATTTAAAGTCTGTTGGGATTGTCTTGTTTTAGTCTAATTCCTCCTTCCTATTTTCCTGTTCCTCCCTTTTGGATAGGTTATGTTTATTCTATTGTATCTTGGAGGTATGCAACTTTTTTTATTTTCTCTTTTTGGGGGGTAGTATCTTGTTACATAGTTCAGGTTGGCCTCGAATTTGCAGGGACCCTGCTGCCTCAGCCTCCCTTTTTTGTTTTCCTTTTTGAGACAGGGTCTCGCTATGCAGTTCAGGCTGGCCTTGAGCTCACTTTGTAGCCCAGGCTGCTCTCAAACTCACAACGATCCCCCTGCCTCAGCCTCCCTAGTGCTGTGATTACAGACGTGCGGCACCACGCCCGGCCTGCCAGAGCCTTCTGACTGCTGGGATTGCAGCCACGTGTCACCATGCCTGGCTTTGTTTACTTTTTTTGAGGGCTTACAGCTAAAAATCTACTGTGATTCTCAGAGACTTTGGGCTTAGACTTTTTAGCAATGGTAGAAGTTAAAACTTTGAGGACTCTTGGGAAGGGACTAAATGCCTTTTGTATACTGAGATGGACATCACCTTTTGAAGGCATGTTAGGGTTGGGATCTTAAGTACCCTTCCTATAGGTCACATGGAAGTTTTGCTTGCCAACATTCAGTGCTACTGGGAGACAGCAGAACCTTTAGGAGGTGGGGCCTAGAAGAAGGAAGTTAGATCACAGGGGTTGTGTCTTTGAAGAGGCAGGGGACCCTGGCTCCATCCCCTTTTCTGTTCCCAGCAGTCTCCTCCCCCACGTGACTCTGTCAGGATCCACTGCGCCACTACCGGCCCAGAGCAACCGTGGCCAGACAACCCTAACGGAACTTTCTGAGACTGTGAGCCAAAATAAATCTTTCTCCTTTTTGAGTTTATCTTGGGTATTTTTCAGTGAGGGAAAGCAGACTAACTCAGTGCCACTGCCAAACACAGAGTCCTTACTTTAGCAGGTTTGCCCGGACCCTACAGGGGTTTTCAAACTCATGGAATGCACACCTAGTTTCTATTAAGGACAGGCACCTGGCCAAGCACAGGGGAGAATTAAGTGATGGCTCAGAGGGGCACTTACCTGGCCAGTTTGCCTTCTCGGTAGGTCCTGCCCCAAGGGTGCCGGTGCTTCTGCAGAGGCCAGACATCCGGGAGCCAAAGCGTGACAGACCCCTCCATCCTGTCTCCGTCGGCACATGCTGGCTCTGTTTCTCGGCAGTAATAGCACTTCCCATAGAAGCAAGTATTGTTTCCTGAAGGACAAAAAGGAATCAAATGTACTTAAGGAAAAAATGAACTTTTCCACACAGTCTAGAAGAGATCAACTGAGTAAACAGGCACCGAGAGAACAACGATCCTGAGGTTACTATATTTGACATTTATCTTCCTTTCTTGTATAGGTAGAAAAGCACATGGTGTTAAAAAAAAATCCTCAAGGTACAAAAGGATATACAGGGTACCAAAAAGTGAAGCCTCATCCTCCATGTGCCTTCCACCCAGTTTCTCTCCAAAGAGCTGACCATCATCAAAGCATCTTTCTGAACTCATTTTGGTTACAGCAAAAGTAGTGTCGTTTTCTTTGGAGGCACTGAGGTTCCGGCCAGTGTGCCCAGGGGGCAGATAGCAAGCTCGTGCTCAATTTGGTCACGGATGGGGTGGGGGGCAAGGCTGAACAAGTAAACAGACTGAGGATAATGGGAACCGGGTTTCTTATAGATGGGGAAGGAAGTTAAATGTAGAGAAAGGGAGATGGACAGAATAAATCCTGTCATGAATTAGAACTGGAGACATTGGTTTCAACTGGTGATTTTCATATACACTCATAGATAGATAAAATAATACAGATGTGTATGTATGTGCATACACAGATATGCTTGTATAAATGCATACGTACATCTCCTACTGGTATCTATGTCCTTCAAAAGAATGGAGCAATAATGACACCCAGGTAGTAATGAGCACAACTATATATGCATTCTATTTTGGTTTTTTTTGAGACAGGGTCTTGCTATGCATTTTAGACTGGCTTTGAGCTCACTTTGTAGCCCGGGCTGGTCTCAAACTCACAACAATCCTCCTGCCTCAGCCTCCCTCCTGAGTGCTGGGATTATAGGCGTGCACCACCACACCCAGCCTATATATGCATTCTAAAGACCTCTTTAGCACTACATGAAAAGGAACCTGGGCTCCTTGACGAGAAACAGGTAATTCCAGAGCCAAGGCAGGGAAAGCATAAGATGAGCCAGGACCATAATAATGCACCACTCATCATTTGATGGGACCATTCCAAAAACACCGAGGGGCTTGTCTGTAATGGGTTCCCACTAGACAAGACTGGGACAGTGTGAACATTAAAAGAAAAAAAATCACACTAGCAAATTGTAATTCTGAGTAAATTAACCCTATGAGTTCACAGTGATATGAATAAATAACCACATAGGGGTGGGGAGGTAAAGTTCTAACCTATAACAAAATGAAAACTAGTAAGTCTAGAAGACAGCATTAAAAATCACCATTTGGCAACTACCATAACATCAACTCAGACAAAAATTACCAATAAATGCTAAAAATGGTGTGTGAAAGTTTGATTAGATTGGAATATTCACAGTTTTAGAGTATCTTCCTAAAAAGTACTTAGTAATTATTAGTAATACTTATTAACTTTATACTAGAGAAATCTGCAGGTATCTATTAGCTTAATCAAATAATAAAAGTCAACCTCACCAGGTATGTCTTATGGGACAATCTAAATCACATACCTCAGCACAATATGATTTCTCTGGTATTCCTGTCAAAATTTTAAAATCATAAACATCAGATAAAACCAAAGTTAAGAGATATTTTATAAAGTATAAACTCTTCAACAATGTTAAGGCCATAGAAATCAAGGTAAGCAAGTAATTGTTAAATTTATTTATCTTTTGGAGATAGGGTCTGGCCTTGAACTATGTACCCCAGTCTGGCCTTAGACTTGGGCCGATCCTCCTGTCTCACAGTGTTGCAAGTGCTGGGATTACAGGCGTGTGCCACCACATTCAACTAGTAATTGTTTATGACTCATAGAGGCTAGAAAGAAATAACAACTCACAGCTCTTGGGAGGCAGAGGCAGGAGAATCAAACTGATTTCTATGCCAGCCTGAACTGCAGTGAGATCTTGTCTCAAAAGGACCAAAAACAAGTATCATGACCCTTGAATGAATTACAGGGACAAGTGACACTACAAGGATAAGTGACAAAATCTGCCTATAGTCTACCAATTAGATGGGATACTGAATCAATGTTAATCTCTCAGTTTTCATGGCTGAAGGTGGTTGTGTTGGAGAGTATCTTAGTTAGGAAATACTGAAGTTTTAAGGACGCATTTAAGGAAACATTCAATGGTGTAATGGGGCATTCATGTCTGAGACTTTATTTTGTACTTTTGAGACAGGGTTTCACTATGCAGTTGAGGCTGGCCTGGAAATCACAGTGATCCTCCTGTCTCAGCCTCCCGAGTGCTGTGTGTGTCACCACGCCTGGCCTGTCTGTGAATTTCTTAAATAGTTGAGGTGTGAAAAACCAAGGGACCTGGGGGACTCTGAACTATTCTGTAACTTCTATACAAATTGAAAGTTATTTAAAGCTTTTTAAAAAAGTAATGCTTCCTTTTTCTACATCCTCCTTCATGAAATAAAAAGCATCAAATATGCCAATTCAAAAATCTCACATACTCCTCCCATGAGTGTCTCCACTCTTATATATTTGTATCCTTCAGGGACATTCATGTTTTTGTATTTCTAACCTCTGCACAGTGCACACTAAATATATCATCTCCCTTACATTAAAAGCTTCAGATAAAAAAGATTTAAATATAAAATTATTATGGAACTTGCCAACATCAGAAATACCAATGTTTTTAGAGTATAACTGGACATGAAGGTTTAAAGGTCAATTGTTAGAATGCTCTTAAAAGAAAGGGAACTATTTTGACTAAATAGCAAAAATTTTAAGACCTCAACATGTAAAACATTACAGACAATTCATGAATAGACATAAGTAAATGGAATCAATTACAAAGTCTAGAAACTAAAGCTGTAGTTCACAGGAGAAAAAAAGATTCCCCAATCAATGCTCACTGATAGCCTTTCGGACAAAGGGGCAAATGATAGCCTTTTGGAAAAAACAAAATAAAACACAGAGCCATATTTCATTCCACATATGGGGATAAATCCCAACTACACAAAATTGTTAATGTGAAAAATAAAACTATAGTACTAAAAGGAAATAGGGCAGAATTCTTTCATTTCCTTAGAGTGAGCAAGGCTATGACCCCAATCAGAAAATTGAAGCCAGGCACAGTGGCTTCCAACTGTGGGAGTCTAGCTAGTTAGGAAGCTGAAGCAGGAGTATCTCAATTCCGAGGCCAGCTTGAGCAAATTACTGACAGCCTACCTCAAACTTTAAAAAAAATGTCTATATCTGCATCTGAACATGTAGCTCAGTGGTACAGTACTCCTGGGTTTGATCCTTAGTACTACAAAAAATAAATAATACCAGAAAATTGAAAAGAAAACCCAGTTATTACATTTTTAGGGCTGGGGATATAGCTCAGTGGAATAAGCACTTGCCTAGCAAGTGCAGGGTCCTGAGTTCGATCCCCAGTACCGCAAAAAAAAAAAAAATACATTTTTAAAACAAAATTTCTATAAGACAAAACCCTTAAGTAATTGGGAAAGGACATTTATATTTATATTCCATATCACAAAGGATAAGTTTTAACTATATAAAAATGTTAATGTGAAAATAAAACTATAGTATAAATAAAACTATATCTATCCTACTACGTAGGCAAGAATTCTAAGTTGATAAGAGCAATGACAGGCCAGGTGTGGTGGCGCACAACTGTAATCCCAGCACTCAGGAAGCTGAGACAGGAGGATCGTTGTGAGTTCAAGGCCAGCCAGGGCTACAAAGTGAGTTCAAGACCAGCATGAACTGAATAGTGAGACTGTCTCAAAAAGAAAAAAAAAGACCAATGACAGCAGGAAATGAGCAAAGCATATGATAAACACAGTTAACAGAAAATACAAACAGCTCTTAAATAAAAAGATGCTATATATGAAACAGACAAAACACAAAAGTTTGACAATATTACTGATGAAACTAGGGATAAGGACACTCTCAAACACTACTATTGGGAACATAAACTGGCTAGATCTCTACGAAGGGAATTTGGCCATGACCATTAAAATTTAAAATGTAAAAAAAAAAAAATGTATGCAATCTATTGATTCCACTTTCAGAAACATTTGCGCATGTGTGAAGTAACATGTCCAAGATAACTGTGGGCAGTAACGGTTACAAAATACGGAAATAACAGGTAAGTCCAATAAAGGACTAGTAAAATAAATGATGATAGATCCATAAAACTGAACACTGTAGCTGATAAGACAAAAAGGAAGGAAGAGCTGTATATACTGTCTTTATATATTAAGATATAATAAAAAGGATAAGATACACAAGTATATAGAGAGCCATAGTTATCTTTATTCATTTTATATAAAATCACATAAATTATCAATAGATTACCACTGGGAGGAAGGGGAAGTGGGAAGTGGACAGATGTAGAAACTTGTCAGAGTCCTTTTAACACTTGAAAAAAAATTGGCACTGTTTGAGTGTGTTTCTAATTCAAAAAATGTAAGAGGAAGGGGAAAAAAAGCAAACACAACAGTATTTGGTATGGGAAACCTTTTGCCTGTAGGATAAAAACCCAAAATCCTGAGTTTGGTAAATATGAATCTTCTAAATGGGAAGTGAGTATGGTATATTGGATCCAAGTATAGGGTCTGGGTCAGGTTTCTGGAATTAAAATACAAACTATGTGTGTGTGTGGTGCTGGGGATCAAACCCAGGGCCTTCTAGCACGCTAGGCAAGGTCTCCATACCACGGAGACACACTTCAAGCCCTTAGAATACAAACTGTTTTCACCAGGAGACCACAAGTGTCTGGGAATGTAATTTCATCCAAGCATCAGAGATGTGAAGTGGAGACGGCAACACGCTGTCCCTGCACTGCAGGGCTGGGAAGATGAAATGAGCTCACCCACGGCAATGCTCAGCGCATGCTGGACAGCCAGAGACCAGTCAACACTAGGTATTTATGAGTAATGCCACGGCTCGTCCTACCTTTGCAGACTTCTGCGCCCCTGCTGCAGTGCCAGGAGCCTCTGTTTCCTGGACAGGCTCAACTTCTGAAGCTGCGCTGCCTCACTCCCTATCTTTTTTGAGTGAACTACCAACTGTGATAGTAAAATCTGTGCCCCAGTCACCAGAGTTTTCTCCTAAATGGTAGACTTTACCCACAAATGATTAGTCAACGTTTACTCCCTAGATGTTCTTGTTAAGGAAATAAAATATCCAAACTTAAACGCATTATTTCCCTCCATGTCACCTGGAGTCTGGCCCTTTCTGCAAACTTCTCAGACATTCAGCATTAATGTGCTTAGCCCTCCAGCCTGGAAACCTGGGAGTCGTTTTAGGGTTTTCTCATTTAACTGTCCCCCTGGTCAAAAGATGTTCACCGAACTCTTTGTATGGCCATTCTTGAGTATCTTCTGAATCTTTGTATCCCTGGTCCCTGCTTCAGTCCCGTCTCTTACTGCACATGAATTCTCTGCAGTGGCCCCTCCCAATTATAAATCCATTTTGTAAATTCAACTGACTATTCCATGTTCAAACTCTCTTGGCGACTCCTGAGCACGGCTCGCAGGCTCTTCAGACCGCCCTGACTGACCACTCTCCTCGCTGGCTGGCCCCCCCCGCTACCCCACGCAGTCTCCGCAGCTTGTCTTTCTCTTCTCTTACCCTGATCTGTGCTTTGTCTTTCACCTAGAGCAAGGTTACCTCCGGGGACCTGTAAATTGGATGGGAAAAAAGGTTCATCTTCATTTTCACTAAGCTCTATCTGAAATTTAGCATTTCCTTCCTCTGTGATGGGGAGAAACAAATCGTAATATCAGTATTACCTGTGACTTTCTCACTAACAGAAATCATGACTTTGTTTTCATTTTGAATTAGCACTGTTGCAGATGCCTCCAAATGTTACTTATGGGCTGGGAATGTAGTTCAGTGTATAGTGCTTCTCTAGCATGTTAAATAACAAAGCACATTACTGTCGTACCACATATTTACTTTTTATAATTTTTGATAATGAAATTTACTTTAATATTACTGGTTTCATTTATGTACTTTATGTATTTAAAAACACTGAACTTGGGATGCTGCTCAGTGATAGATTGCTTATCATGTCTGAAGGCCTGGATATGATCCCCAGCACTGCAAAACAAACACTATTTTGAGTAAACCCAGACTGTTCTTTTCCATTGTATCTACGGGGGTGGGGGTGCTGAGCTAGTATGCGACACTCACCCGTGAGCTCTCACCCTGGCCCTAACTTCTTCGCCCCTCCCATCTCTCCACACCCCCATGTCATGTGC
This sequence comes from Dinomys branickii, assembly GCA_004027595.1. Classification (NCBI taxonomy): domain Eukaryota; kingdom Metazoa; phylum Chordata; class Mammalia; order Rodentia; family Dinomyidae; genus Dinomys; species Dinomys branickii. The sequence goes on along the minus strand of PVLD010005148.1, from coordinate 57,996 downwards.
ATCTGCCCACACTAGAAGGTTCCTTGAAGGCAGGAGGTGCATTCATTTTGAAGGTACCTAGTTTAGAACCTATCAGACAGAAGTGAAATAAAGCGTGTGTGTGTGTGTGTGTGTGTGTGTGTGTGTGTGTGTGTGTATGTGTGTGTGTGTTAAAACAGGGTCTTGATCTATAGTACAGGTTTGCCTTGAACTATGTAGCCCAGGCTGGCTGCAAACTCAACATTCCAGCCTCATCCTCCTGAATGCTTGCACCACTAGGCCTTGATTAAAGTTTTGTTGAATAAGAGAACGAATACAAAGTAATATAAACAGGTGCGTGATTTTTAGTGTCTTAAAATCTGGGTCTGAATCTTGACTCTCAGAATGTTAATGTAAAAAAGTCTTACCTTTCTCAGTTGTGGGCAATGATTTCCCTATTATTCATTATCTTTGTAGGGTTTTTGTTGTTGTTGTTTGTTTATTTGTTTTGGAAACAAATTTATTCTCACTGTGTAACGAAGGCTATCCTTGAATTTGTGATCCTCCTGCCTCAGCATTTTTAGAGCTAGAATTACAGGCATGCACCACTACACCTGGCTTTATCACATTCTTTTGTCAAGAGAATCAAATAACAGTGTGAAAGAGCATCTTCAAGATGTGAGGGCTTCAGAGAATTACATCATTATTATAACAACTGATCTAGTAGTACATAAAAACTGTCAAAAGAATGAAAAGCCACAGACTGGTGAAAAGTATCTGTGAAACACACATCCGATAAAGGAGTATTTTAGGGGCTGGGGATAGAAACCAAGCCCTCCCATATGTTAGGCAAATATCTGACCCCTGAACTATACTCCCAGTCCTAGAAGGAATTCTTAGAACTCAACAATAAGAAAACAACTAATCTGATTTAAAAGTAGGCCAAACAAGGCTGGCGTGGTAGTGCATGCCTGTAATTCCAGCACTTAGGAGGCTAAAGCAAGAAGACTGCCATAAGTTTAGGCCAGCCTGCACTACATAGCAAGACCCTGTTTCTAAAAACCAAAAAAAAAAAAACAAAAAAAAAAAACAGAAGTAGACCAAACAATAAGAATATATGGAAAGCGCTGGGGATATAGTTCAGTGGTGCAGCGTTTGCCTGGCAAGTGTGAGGTCCTGAGTTCAATTCCCAATACCAAAAAAAAGAATATATGAAAAATGCTCAGCATCACTAATCATCAGGGAAATGAAAATCAAAACATGAGTTGCCAAGAATTTGAGGCCAGCCTGGACTACACAGTGAATTCAAGGCCAGCCTGAACTACATAGCAAGATTCTGTCCCAAACGTACACCCACACCCATACACAGTAAGGTACCATCTTAACCCAGTTAAGAGTATCTGTCATCAAAAAGGCCAAAGAAAACAAACCAAAAAACACATACAAACAAAAAAAGTGCTGGCAGAGACGGGGGGGGGGGGGGGGGGG